>JAPDSC010072289.1:945560-969898 GCA_026290005.1 Latrodectus geometricus | reverse complement strand
CAACATTTAACCTTGCACAGAAAGATAGCCCAAGAAATCAGAGGAATTGTTTTGGAGAAACTAGCAGAATAAGCAAGTAATAAAATAAATCCACTTGTATGGCTACTTTTAATCAGTGTGGTCAGTCAATATTTTCCGGCTCTCCAAACAGAATGTGATGAAAACAATTCCACTTCAATAAAAGGCAGTGAATTTAATCAATATTGTTTCGATGGAAGATATATGGCTGCGTCCGTCGCCCATGATTGGTTGTTGAATGCTTGTTGATGTCGTTGTTCATGTTTACGTCAGACAGTTATATGTCTTTATTCTTCTGATCTCTCCATCGCAATTTAAGTGTAAATATCCAATAATTTCTATTTCTGGAGATCGCTTTATTAGTAAAAAGGAAGGGCTTCTCGGGGAACAAATTCTGTGATAATCAGTTATTTGAAAGAGAAGTCTTACACATATTACTTGGGAAAATTAAATTTATTGCTCCAGAAAATATTAAATGTATGAACATGAAATCACGCATTTTTATGTTGTTCCATAAAGTGATTGGAAGCCTTCTATTCTATTATTTCGTATTGAATGATCCTTTTGTAGAAGATCATACAGGGTGTTCAAAATGCAGAAAAACTTTAAGGAATTTGCTGATACACGAGTTTTTAAGCAAGTAATATGTATAGGTAAAACGAAGAAACATTTTAAAATTTAATACTGTATTAGAGATGGGTTGTATTTGACAAAAGAACTTACACTATTATTTGAAATTAGTTTAGCTTAATATTGCCACACATGCATTTGAACATCTCAAGTTGAAGGTGGAATAGTGATTAGTGACTTAACAATATCACCCCTATTATTGTAATTAGTTTGTCCCTATTCGGTGGAGACTATTTTAAAAGTTATTTATAAGAATAGTGCGACTCTAGTGATATGTTCCATGTGATCATAAAAAGGGGTTGTATGTTTGAAAAATAAATAAATAAGCAGAAGGTTAAGTTTAGTTCTTTCATATATAAAATTCCACATAACGATTTCACTTTGATATCTCAAAAAGCCATTTTACTTCACAACAATTACATGTTTTTAATTTCTCAGTATTTCTCGAAAACTCTATCTCAAATACTTGTCGTCAGCTACATATATTTATATGTTTGTGTATACTCTACTGGTCTTACAAAATGCAACATTTTGATGGAAGCATGGGAATCATGCGATATTTACTTCATGCTCTTATGACAATTAGGTATGCAATAATAGCATCGCAACACACTCACATCACGGATGGTTGAAGTGCCTCCTGCAATCACTTCATAAAGGGAGAAGAGATTGTTGAATTAAAATACGTTGTTTCATCTAGAAAGTTTCTGAGTTCGATAGTGGAGGAATACAGGGAGTGCGGATTATCCTTTAGAAAAATAAGTGATCGTTTTGAGCGAAACCAGATAGCTTTGATGCAGATCTCTTGTTTCTTTAATACTTGACTATAAAATACAGGTGTTTGAGCCACCAATGATACAACGAAGGACAGATTTCGACAACCGAATGTAGCGGCATTGTCTTTCCTGATTTATTATCGCTTCTGCCTGCAACACTTTGATGGTCGAATTAGAGTCTAGTGACACTGTGATGAAAGATTGCCGAACTATTGCATAACCATACTGATCCTGCACCCTGTATCATTGTTAGGGGTGATACGGAATTTCAATACCGCATTGCCGATACACTGAACAACTAGCACTGCATCTCAGAGGTGTTGGAGATCTTGGGCCTCCCATATTTTCAGTGATTGCCATAAGTCTCATCCCAAAATGATAATGACGTGGCCATGAAATGTTCATGAGTTCTTCTTTACCTATGGGATTGAGGTACTACCTTGGCCTGCTTGTTGTCCCGATCTATCGCCAATCGGAAACGTAGGGTCCATGCTTGCATAACAACTGGTCCGAGGTACGCTACCTGCTGCTGTCCTTGAGCAACTTTGGGAATATATAGAATCCACGTGGATTTCTATTACCCAAAGATACATGCAAAGTCTCTTTGATTCTATGCCAAAACATGTAGCCCCTATCGTGGCTACACTAATTCTTTTGTTCGCATTCTCATTTCACAAGAGGCTGTAATTAAAATCATTTGATCTTTGCATAACATGTTACTTGCCAAATAGTTTCCTGTGTTACATATTTCTTAAGAGAAAAAATGTTCCAATGGAAAAAAAAGTTTTTTTGAAGTAAATCTATATAAATTTTTAGAAGTGAATAATTTTATTATTCCTTCAGTAATAAGTATGTAGATGTTACATACCATGTGCGTAAATTGCTCATATATATAGTTCTGTATGAACAATTTAGTGTTTATTTGTTTTGTTTTTACATAAATAGCAGATTATCTATGTTAGCCGTGCCACTCAATTCGGCAAATAATTAGAAAGGAATTATATTCTGTTAGTCTTTTTCAAAGTCAAGTGGTATGACACTAGCAGTCTAACAACAGGTTTTTGTATAGGCACAACGTTTTTATAACGAATTTATGCCAAATACAACAAAAAAAATATTATCTATTTATCACGTGTATAAATCATCATAATTATAAATAAAACATCAATGTGTAACTTTTTCTAATTTCAAAGCATATTTTAGAAGTTTTGAAATTTAAGGAAAATATGAATAAATTAAGAATAAAACTTTCATCATTATTGAAAATATTGTAAAATTGCCGTATTGGCGTAAAAATGTCAATATGAAAAAATCGGATGAATAAGTTTCGTTTTTCATGCGAGGCTAACAATTAAATGTGTTAACTCTCTTATCTCTCTCTCTCTCTCTCTCTCTATATATATATATATATATATATATATATATATATATATATATATATATATATATATATATATATATATATATAAGTAGAAAAATCATGATATGATAAATAAAACTTTGTTCATAAATTTTTTAATATTATAATTAAATAATTAATTATAATATTCATCAATCCTGTCTAACTTATTTGCCTAATTGTGTTAAAAATGTACCATCTGAAATGTCGTATTGGCACTAAATCTCTACAGAAAACTGAGGCTGGTGTCACTAACGAAATATTATTAGCATCATGCATATTATATTCTCAATAATACGACATCATCTTTCTAACAGGCAGGGTCAAAAGTAGTAATATTAGATAATTTCTGTCAATTTTATCTCTATATTAATTTTCAAACTGCATACTTTTTCACGGATTTCTTAATACGAAACAAAAGCTTATTGTGAATAAAAAATTGCTTTTACAGCATTTGCCTTTTCATAATTCTTTTATTATTTTAATTTGTTTGTGTGATATCGAAAGATATTTTATAATAGTATTTTGATCTCTTTTTTATTTCCTATTACATTAAGAGGAAAGAAAGATAAAATAACTATTTAGTGTATTCATGCAATTTTTTGATACGTTATCGTAACACCTAAGAGATAACACAGGAACGACGCCGATAAATCTAATAATTTCTGCCTACAAAACGGAGCGTGTGTTGTCAGTTAGTTCTTTTAGAAATGTGATTCATTGCACCCAGAGCCAGTGAAGCATAAAATTATACTCACAGTTTGTTTACTTTTAATAATATTTTTACAGTGTGATATGGTGAAAAATGTGAAGCAATATATATAGCGACGTTTATTACATTTAGTGTGTAATTCCTAAGCAACCATGAAAGGGTCACTTTTCAAAAGAAAAAAGCTATTTACCCAGCGGGTGAACAAATACATCCAACGATCGCTGTTTGAGTAAGTCTTTGTTTAAATTCCAAGATAAGGTAAAAAAATGTTCAACAGAAAAGAATTGTTTCCGCTTTTGTTAGTCATATGCAATGCAGAGTTTGCTCAGTTGTAAAAATGAGAATTATATATTTAGTCATTTTCTATTAAAATTATATTCAATTTTTTTTCAAAATTATGCATGCGAATTTTTTAAAAATAAAAAATTCTTGAAATATTGCTTTATTAAGTCCTAACTGTTTTGAATTCTTGAGTAATTATAATTGAGTAATTTTTATATCGTAATATTTATTTAAATCTAACAATCATTATTAATGAAAATCGAAGTCATATGACGTACAACTCATTTTTGAAAAACATAAAAAATTTATGGTGAGAAGCATTACCAGGCATTATATAATTTGATGAATATTTTATGCTCTTATTTTGTTCATACGATTCAAAATTTTTCTTTTATTTATTTTTTTATCTTTCTCAATATTTTTACTTGTTTGGTATTTTTTCTTCAACACGTTTTGAGACCTTAAAGAAATTGGAAACGCTTCAAAAAAGTCCTATTATTATCAATAAAAATTTGTAAAAAAACTGAACACTTGTCCCTTTTCTTAGTAGAAAAATGCTTCCATTTATCATTGCATAGTTGATGATCAATGAAATCTAAGATTTCTAAATTAAAATATTTAAAATTTTTCAATTTAATATTTCGTTTAGTAAATCTTTGTATTGAAGATAAAATACGAAAAGCAGAATGGAATCAGTTCAGTCGATTTTGTATTAACATAATTCGTTTCAATATTAGTTTTCCAAATTAATAATCTTGTAAAAACTAGATTTCATTAGTTTGCTAATAAAACAAGCAAAAAATATCCTTTTCTAAAACTTCGTTGATTAAATGAACCATAAAAATTGTATTTCAATCAATAAATGTAAATATTAATTAGAGTAAAAGGGTTTATAATTTTCAGTTGGTTTGAAATGTAGTAATGATTATAATTATGATTAATTAAATATTAAAATAACAGTTTGAAGATTGGAACTTTTTCAATATATGTAAAGAGCAGACATATAGTTCATATATTTTAAGCTTTCTCAAAACTATTTCTTAATCTTATGACTTAATTGCATTTATGCTATTTGCATAAAAATGCCAATTTTAGCAGATTGTAAGGATTCATTGTTCTTAGAAAGATAATACCTGCAAAATATAGCGTAGTTTAAGATAATATTTAATATTTGAATTTTTTGAACGATTTCAGTCATAAGATACAGTTTTTTTATCTATTCCAATTTTGCACGTAGATTAACAGTTTACCACATTGTTTGTAACAAATAACAATGCTCATACATATCTAATTAATATTTTTTGCTTTTCACAATACGATATGCACTGTCTACGAATAAATATTTGGACACCTATGCAAATGACGATATCAGCGGTCTTGAGGTACGTCACGGCCCCCGTCGGTATATATCATGTAGGAAACAGCATCGGTATTAGTCGCATGCAAGATGCCGCGCAGTTCGAAGCTCTCTGATTTCGAGAAAGGTATAATTATCGGGTATAACAAATGTGGCTGATCCTTAAGAGACATATCTAGCGATCTGAACTATCCAATATCGACAGTGGCCTGTGTGATTAAGAAGTGGAAGGTGAACGGTGATTGTTGGAATGAATCAACAGACTAACGAAACTAAGAGATAGAGACCGACAAGTGCTGTCCAGAGAAATTCGGAAGAACCGCACCCAACCGATGGCCCTCATCCACGAAGAGTTTCAACAGGAGTCCGGGAGTATTGTTTCAGTAAATACCATCCCTAAAGAAGCACATCTGCTTTGTTTTCATGGTCATGTTTCTGCCCATAAGCCTTTGATCTCAAAGTCCAACCGTGCTGCTTGGTTAATGTGGTGCTCAGCACATCAAAATTGGATCGTAGATCAATGGAAACGGGTTCGTTAGATCAAGGTTCACCCTTTACCGTTCGGATGGCAGGGTCTGATCTGGCGTCTGCCTTGAGAACGTCTCCGGCCAGAATGCATTGTGCAAACAGTCAAGTTCGGTGGAGATAGAATTATGATCTAGGGGTGTTTCTCTTCGTGTGGACTAAGACCCTTGGTCCCCATTCATAGTAAGCTCAACACCGATACCTACTGCACTATTTTGGATGAGAATATGCTTCCTACGTTGTGGTAGTTTTACGGGTTGGACTCCTATTTCTTTCAGGATGACAATGCCAGTTGTCACGTTTCGAGGTTAACCAAGTCTTGGTATGGTGCCAATGGAGTTCATCGAATGGACTGGCCTGCTCAGAGCCCAGACTTGAACCCTATCGAGAACCTCTGGGACAAGTCTGATCGCCGAATTAAGGAGCCGCCCAAAATTGGTGAAGGAACTTGTATGTCTACTGCAAGCCGAGTGGAAGACAATATCACTAGCTGTAATACTAAGACTTGTGGAAAGTCTGCCCCGGGGGGCTTAACCTCCGGCTTCTTTGTTCTCTTGGAATTGCTTCTCGTGGAGGCTCTACCAACTATTGGTTTTGAATAAAGTTAGTTTTTCTTTTCTATCACAGGTGTAAAATACTTATTGGTGGATAGTGTATATTCATGAAAATAACTTTGATAAATATTACGTGGTATTTTCAAAGTAATATTTGTATTTAATGAAAATAATATTTAAAATATCATTCAAGTAACCGATCGTTTGTGGTCAACACAGTAGTTAACTCTCTTCCAAGGTTTATTTTCCTTGCTTAATAGTTGATTACAAATTTAAAATATATTTGTGTAAGATAATGTAAATAAAACTATTGAAATTAGAAAATACTGCTGCGAAATTTCATTTAAAAAATATATTTTAAAAGATATAGATAATTAAACATTAGAGAATTTATGAAACCAATAGGTCACTTAAATAATTTTAACTTTCACAATATATAAATATATATATATATATATATATATTGCATATACATTATCTATCATTAATGACGGTCTTTTTCCCGTTAAAATACTGACATATGTGAATGTCTTTTTGTTAATTTTTTTTACCAAATAAGATATTAATCATGCATTTTGTTTTGATAAAGAAAATACTTTGCTATAATATTTTTAAGCAAATCATTTTTAGGTTAAACTCTTAAAAAAATTATTAGCTACTTATGCATATAAGATAAGATGAAAATGCTATTTTCCTCATTATTTCTGTAAACCAAAACTTACGTAATACATTTATGACAGATAACTTTCATTAGAATCGTAAATTTGTTGTTTTTTCAATATGTGAAATTTTATTCAATATTATTTGCATCTTAAAGATCCTTAAAAATGTATAGAAGAAATTTCAGTAGAAAATTTTATAACAATTAATTTTTAAAAGTGCATATCTATTGATAATTTGCAACAAACGGTAAAAAAAACGAATTTCTGCCTAAAAAGCAAGTTTAAAATATTTGACAAGTGTTTGTAGAAAATAAAGTAGCGTCTCCCTCATGCATATATGGTAGAAACAAAACATACTCTACCATAAATAATTTTGGTTTCTTTTTTTTCAAACGATATTAAAGTAACTTGTTTGATTTATTAGTAAAATATGTTTCAAAATGTCAAATGATAATTTTATAAAATGTGTGTGTAAGATATTTTTTTTACTAGATTAAAAACCTTTTCAGTTTGGAACCATAAATTCATCACTTGTAGACCAGAATAATAAATTACTACGATTTAATTGTGATCCGCAAATGAAGAAGATTATAGATTCCAGTCTCAACAACTGACAGAAATTAAATATTCCTAAACTTTGTATTTGAACTAGAAATTTCTCAATTTTGGGAGGGAATTCTGAATTCTTGAAACTCATATTCTCCATTTACGAAAAAATTACAAAAATTCCTACAATTCAAGAACAGTAATAAAGGAGTGTGAAAAATACTTTTCCGTAAATGAAATATCCTAAAATATTTAGCCATTAATACACGTAATAAAAACAATAAATTTTACTTGTGGGTAATCCCAAACCAATCCTCCAAAACTAAAAGAACATCAATAACAACTTAAGAAGAGAAAAGTGCTACCTATGAAATTATTCCACTCAAAACCCTTGGTCAAGTGGATGGAACCCTTTTGGGCCCCTTTGCAAATCGAGAATGCTCCCTCGCATTTTCTATTCCATTCCAAATCATCTAAGATACCTGGAGGCCAATGTCTGATGCGTTGTGAGGGGAGGATCTTTCTTCAGGTTATGATAATAGTGCTTCAACCAGTTTTGTCTCTTTTCCCCTAAACTTTGAAGCAAAAGATTATTATTATTATTATTTGTTATTATATTTATTATGAAGTGGAGAGAACAAATGAGTTTTACAGTTTATGTAAAAAATATATTTTTTATATGAGCAAGAGAAATGAATTGTTCTCCACTTCATACAAAGTTATTATTATTACTTTTTTTTTTTTTTTTTTTTTTTTTTTTGTATTATCGCTTTTCAGAATTTATCTCAAATTTAAATTAAGTTATTTATAAGGAAAATTGTATATAATATAAATCATTTAATTCTTATGAAAAAATGAAAGCGAAATACTTTATAGAATTTCTGAAAGATTAAAGTTTTTAAAATATCAAAAAAATTGAAATTAGTTTATAAATTGAAAGAGTCAAATATAATCTAATAACATAAAGAATTAGATATCTTTTAGCCTGCTGGATTTTTAATTTTCGAGACTTTTGGTCTACAAAATTAATAATAATATATAAAACAAGATTACGCATTTATATTTCAGAATGTGAAGTTTGGAACGAAAGTAAAGCTTTCGAGATATTGCAATTTCCAGACCAGTAATTTTAATTTGCGAAAGAATTCGATTAGGTATCTATTTTTATATTCAATAATGTTTGATAAAACTGTGTTTTTCCAAATGAAAGGTACCCTTAAAGATTACTTTGGTAGAATAATGCTCCTCTGAGGAATAAAATGCGGGTTCGATTCCAGCTTCTCCTCAACAACTAGGAGATGAATGTTGTGGTTCTACCTTTTAAATGATTACCTATTATGATGAGTTCTTAGAAGTTTTCCAGGTTTTCACCCTAGAACTAATACAATCCAATTCTCATCGAAAATACTGTATCTATACAGATAGCATTAGTGTGATCATGCAATTCGACCATTTTAACGACAAATGTCATCCACTTATTGTAGAAATATTAGATATTTTAAATATATTGAAGAGTAAAGGATTTGTTGTTGTGTTTTGTTGGGTTCCTAATGATGTTGGCTTTGATGGAATGAGCTTGCAGATACTGCTGCTAAAAATGCTACTGATCTTTTACATAAAGCATTAACATTTTTTGACATTAAACAAATTGTCAAAGACTATTTCCTCACACTGACAGAAAACTTGGGATTTGCAGACAAACAACAAATTATATAATGCATCTCTCCGCATTCTTCCATTTCCAGTTGTTCCTATACGAAGAGTTGATGTAAAACTTACACGCCTTCGGAATGGACCTACTCGATTTACAAAAAAGCATTTATTTTTGTCTCAGAGTGCTGCAATTTGTGACATGTGTAATGTACCATATAGTGTACATCACATTTTAATTGCTTGTCCTAATTACAATGATTTAAGCTTAGTATTTTTTAATAGAAAAAATTTAATTTTATCAGATGTAATTGGGACTAAACCACTAAACACTAACCACTAAGAAATTCGTTCGCATTTTTACGTGAAATAGGTTTTTTAAATTCTATTTAAATTTTTATCCATTTTAATCTCTTACATAAACTTTTATTCAATTTTTAATATCCTTCATCTTATTTATTTGACTATGCTTTTATTACTGAGTCTCTTGTTTTAAACATTGTTCGGTGCAGAAATGTCCAGTATTAGACCTTTCACCTGTAAACCACACAAAAACAAAACAAACCACAATAGGATAGGACTTGAATTCTACCAAGCTGATTAAGAAACGCTTCATTATGATCCCAACTCGAATACAAGGGTAAGTTGCTCTGCACTTACACAGTTGCGATTTCTTTGAAGAGTAGGAACCTTAACGTATATAATCAAGTGTGTTTTATCCAACTGAAATGATTCTTTGATATAAAAATGGATTCAGTTTCCCATTCTAATTCAATTTCTTGAGATTTTGGTTCAAATGCAAGTGACTCATTCTCAGCATTTCAATATTTTTGGATTCTGCTGAAAAAAATAAATAAATAAAAGCATAAATTTGGACAAAGCAATTTGATGGTCATATTTTAGCTTAAGAAAATGGAAATTTCGCTCTATAATTTCGTATCACTAAAATAATACAAGAATAGTTTAAAAACATCCTTAGCTTAGTTTTCCTTCATATCGATCTTGCAGGAAGTGAGAAGTTTACCTATCAATAGTTCATTCAAACTAAATTTCGCTGCTAGTTCTCGCGCAATTAAGAAAATCAATTATTCAGAACGAATTTTCGTGAGTTTTCAAAGATTTTAGGCATTTTATACTTTGATAATCTTAACTTGCTCTATACTTCAAAGATCTTAAGGTGTTTCAATATCTTAAGCTTCGCATGTCTTGAAATTTATCTATAAACACTAAAAAGTCATTTTGTGTGCTAAATTAACTTTTATGTTCCCATTTCTCCTTCATAAGAATGATGGCTGGCAACTAATGCCGATACTGAAACGCATTTGTGACATTATGCAATACTTTTGAATTAAAGGAAAAGAGTGCTTAAATTTTGAAAGTATTAGACTCAAATTGCTATTCCTTTCTATAAGATTAAGATAAATAGCATTAATTGTATTATACATAACATTTACCATTCTTTTTCCTTTTAATGTTTCTTGCTGGAAAAACTTGACATAAAATGCTTTTCAAATGTAAATATTTTTGCCAATAACTTGGACATTTAATTATTCATCTTTTTACATTTTAGTTATTAGTTATTACCGGCATAGCAATTAGTTTTTATTCTTAAATCAGCTAACATCAATCGCTAAGCAAACTTACAATTTGTAACTAAAAGAAACATAGTATCAGATTCCCATAAGAAACTAACCAATAGAGAAAAATATAGATCGCTCGTAGGTTTTTCTAGTTACGTAATTTTCTCTTATAAGGACTATAAATAACTCTTAAGAATTTCGAAGAACCCACGCTTCATTTGCAAGTTAAAGGGAGTGGGAAAAAAAGCTGAAAAATTGGACGCGCTTTATACTCCTAAGTTCATTCTTGCCTGTTTTCAAAATATTTCCTTTTGCTTTTTATCTTGCCCCTTAAGCTGAAAATAGTAAATTGTATAAATTGTAAACTAAGGCTTCAATGATCGTTCTCCCCGCATAATTTGAAACACTTTTGCTAAAAGGGAGCAATTCTTTTTAAGTGCAAAAAGTAAATAGACTATACACAGAATTTGTGAATAAGACTGATGGCTGTAAGCTACTTTTTACTACCAAAAAAATTACTCTTTTATTTCATTTGATATATATATATATATATATATATATATATATATATATATATATATAATTCAATATTTTAAATTACTAAATTTAATTTTAAAATATAATTCAATTAAAAATATAATAGAATTGTTCATTTATTCATATATCTTAAGGTAGATTACTGGAAACATCACCAAGTGTCCATTCTAAACGATGTAGATACACAAATCAAGAATGTATTATACATCTACCTTTCTATAGAATTTATCCTGGCGTATGCATGTTTAAAAAGAAATATTTATTTTTTATTAAATAAACAAAGTTATATTTTTTGCTTGGATAACCTGTTATGGATACCTGAGACAATAAGCTTTTTCTAAATTCTACTTCGTAATGCTTTAACTTTCAAAAAGTTATTATGAATTTATTCATATGCTAAATTTAGGAGGTACGACACACTCCCAAACGCACATTTCGACAAATGTATGCACGCAAATCAGAAAGTATAAAGTCGATGTTCTCTTGTGTAGAATTTATTCTGGCTTACCATAAAGAAATAATTTACTAATAAACAAGTAAGTTTTATTCTTTGGATAACCTGTAGCTAAGATAACAAACTATTTAAAAATATTTTTCGTATCACTTTAACTTTTCGAAAACAGATAGTCATAGTTGATTTATTTATACGTTAGAGCACATAAAACAGTACCAATTGCCCATTTCTATATACAAATCAGAAAAGTAACATTCATTTTACTTAGAGTAGAATTTATTACTAACATAATGTGCGTGACATACCACACTAAAATTTACTAATAAGCAAGTAAAACTGAATCTATTCTTTGGATAACCTAAAATGAATAGTTAAGACAGCAACATTTTTTAAAATCCATTTTGAAATGCTCCAGTTTTTCAAAGATTGATTTTCAAAAACCAGTTTTTCAAAAACTGATGATATTTACAAATCAGAAATATAACGATGTTCCTTTGTATGGAATTTATTCTATCTTACAGATGTCTGTAGGATAATTTAACAGTTATAGTACTTGGTTTAGCTTAATTGAAGTTGACATTTCGACAATTGACAACAAGGCATAGTACTCCCTGTACCCCTTTGAGAACCAGGGATTTTAGCAATGTTCTACAGACTACTGCATATATACCATTTAAATAAAATATATAACTTAAAACATCTGATCGAATTAGTCATCATCCCAATTAATTTAATTTGTTTTGTATTTAAACGAAGAAGCAATATGATAAAGCAATATTATATCAAGCGGAAGTTGAATTTCTAAAATAATTGTTGTATTTTTTTTTATCCTGTATTACATTTTCCAAATTTATTACTTCTAAAGAAACTCGCGACTTATTCAGTTTTTTTAATTTGTGAATAAAAATATTCTGTCTTTTTTAATAATAAAAAGTTACAGAGCTTTTATAAATTATTTAATTATATAATACTTGTAGCAACAATAAAGATGCAATAATGACATTTCTTTTTCATAATTTAGATAATTTTCCATGTTTACATTTCTTGGCAATAGCGACATGACAAAAATATTAAAAGTATTAAAAAGACTAAATTATGATGGAATTCAGTAACTACTTTTTTATTATAGTGAGTAAAAATTAATACAATGATAATGATTATTGCATTTAAAACTTAAACATCAGAAAATTTAAGTACAGGAATTCACATTTTACAAAGAAAAATTATTTCTCATTAAATGATCATGCTAAATAGTCTATAAGTATTTAACAATTTACAGGAATATTCCTTGCTTATAGTTTAGATGAAAATAAATATATACAAATTATATATACAATTATTATATGCAAGATAATGTATACAAGTACATTTATTTATAATGAACATTGTTCTATTGATTTATATTTATGGAAAATAGTAAGAAATAATGCTTTTAATTAAACAGAAAACGAAAAATATTATAGAAAGTTCCTTATGATTTGAAAATTTATTAATGGTTGAAATTGTTAAATTAATATACTTCTGAAGCGTGATTTCTAGAAATGGAACAATTAAGTCCTAAATTAAACATTTCGTTTCGAACTGAATATTGTCATAATTATAAATATTTTACCCTCACTAATTTGAGACTTTTATTATTTTTTTCGTTAAAAATATTAAGTAAATAAAAAGTTGTTACGGACATTTTTTTTTATATTTATTCCATTTCGTCCGAAACCTTCGAAGCGAGAAAAATCGAGGAAGCGTGCCTCATCCGACACGAGTTATCGAGATAATTTCGCTTTTTTTACACGTTCGGAAGATTTTATGAAGTTTTTATTGCGCAAATATGTGGGGAGGAAAACCAAAAAAAATAATAATAAGCGAAAGAAAAACTTGAATTCTCCTTTGCCCCACCTTCCAGATCACAGCAAATTGCAGCCCACTTCCAGCCGATCTCTTTTTGAATGAAATGGCATCAGAAATATCTTTGCGGCTAAAATAGAGGGACGCATGATTGCACGATCACCTGTTCTTGTTTGTTTACGTTCTCGTTCGTCTCCCGAGTAGTACACGAGCGCGCACCCCTACGCTTACAATGGACTGCTCCTAGCAGGCGGGTCGATTCGCTTGCCAGAAATATACGCACATTCAGAGACCGAAAGTGAAGGTGCAGAGGCAGAATGAAAAGTGAGTTGGCTCTTGGTACGGTAAGTCACGTTGGGACATAGGAAAGACATGTGGATTTCTTTTAAGGTCCAATTCGTGAATGAGCGATGCTCGAACGGAATCACTGACCTTTCTGTAATAAGCGTCTAGTTTCTTTTTTGTTTGGATGACTCTCGTTTTTACAAGCGCTCTGTGGATGGTGTATGTCTATACACACGGGAAGTCAACTCTCTGCTAATATATATACATTTATGTCTCGTGCGATTTTTTTATTGATTATCAGACGATGAGTCTAAAAAACAGACGATTGGTTCTGTATTGGCAGGAGAGTTGGATTCTGCTGAGCGAGAAAAAGGGATAACCGAAATCTCTAAAAATTGGTGAGTTTTTGTACTTTGTAATCTTATATATTCATTATTATTATTTTATTATTTATCAAAAGTTTTCTTTCAGTAACTTGACGCATCCGCGAACTTTTGGTCGGTCTTTGGAAGGTTATACTTCAGTGGGGCGTCTTTTGGGGATTGCGGTGATATTGTTTCGGTTTTGGAATGTGATCATTGATTGGTCTTTAATGGGATGAAAATCTGATTATCCGGATAAAAATATGATTTATCTCTCTTTCTCTGTTGATGTTTTAATGATTTCTTTGTTATTTTGACTAACATCGAAGCTTATATTTATTCTGTAAAGATGTGTCAGGTAAATTATTTTTACAAACTAATGAATATCGACTGGATATTTATCGTCTTCACAAACTATTAGGATTTTTAATGCTCACGATGAACTATATATTAAGCATATTTTTTATATTTATATGAAAATAAAAATATTATTTTCTCCATAATTTTAATCTTAATTTAATCAATTTACTTGCAACTTTTTGTCATAGAGTGCATGAAAATCGCAGTATTTTTGCAACATATATTACAGTAAAGTGCTACAAGCTTTAACGAAATTTCTATATACAACATCCCATTAAAATGAACATTTCTATACCTTTCAATTGTCTAAATATCTTTCAAATTTAAACTCTTTCACTGAAATTATCTAGAAAATATTGTTTAGAAGAACTTTTTCAAAGTTGAGAATTTAAGTTTTTATAAAAAATATTGTTTATTATCAGTACTTTATTTTTATCATCAAATTTTTAAAGAAAAATTAAACAAGAAAAATTTCCAAAAATTTGGTATTTTCGCTTATTTTAATTATATTTGTTTGAAATTTTACTGCTTATGTTTTAAAATTCAGATATTTTTTCATATGGATTAAATTGAGGTAATTTACTTTCAAATGTTTTGTAATATTAAAAAGAAATGGGTAAATTGAAAATAAATAATTATATTTACAGATAATTTTTTGTGTTCAGGATTTATGAATTTTGTAAAATGCGAGTAAATATTTATTAGAATAATTTTAACCCAAAACTTTCTTTACTATTTTTGTCATCATAACATTTATTTTTTCTCTCGCGACTTAAATTTTGATATATGCATATTATTTTGAGATAAATTGTATACAGTATTTTTTAAAATTATCTAAAATAATACTTTTTTTCATAATTACATCCCAAATTGTAATTATGTATTTAAATTTATTTTAAAAAAATCATAATTTTAAGATTATGATTTGTAATTCTTTTAAATAAATTTAACTTCGAGAAACTATTTAGACTTTTTTTTAAAAAAAATACCTATTTTTATTAATGTTCCTATGTTGTTATTTGCACGGCGCAGGATTTTTTTAATGAAAATATGGTCACAAATATACTATGTTACTTAGTTATATATGTTACTTTTATAAAAATACTTCTCTAAATTTTAATTAAATTTATGTTTATTAATTTTCTTTTGTTCAGAAGATCAAAATCACATTTCTTTCACAACATTTTTATTGATATTGCATTTTAGTTAATCATCATCAAAATTAAAAAAACTGCAAATATATTGCATTTTCCAGAATTTCAATTACTTCTGTGTGGTATTGGCATTTTGTTATTGATTTTGTCATTTTTGTATAATTTCTTCCTTATCATAGATGCTACCTTTTTCATTAATCACGTTCATGATCATTTTTCGAATCAGAATTTCAGTTTTAATGAAGAATTTTTATTCATCTTTTTCTGCTTGTTATTTATTATTTTCGCAAGATGATTTTTTGTCTATATATTTTTTTTAATTTTGTCTATTTATCTATTTATATCTATATTTTATTTACATTTTATATCTATATTATATTTATATCTATATTACATCTGTTTTTGTCTATATATACTTTACTAAACAATTCACACAGTAAATTACAGTAGGTCGAATTTTTAACTGCTTTTTACAAACTGCAAGACTCAACGAAATTTATTTCAAATTTTTTTAACGAAAATTTGCGAAGGTTATTTAAAATGAGTTAGTTAATGGTAAAGCGTATAAGATATTTTAAAGTAAGTATTCATTCATTTCATAGCATAAATTTGAGGGAAATCTTTTGAATCACATATATTTATGAAGTAATAAGTTACAAGCAATAATGTAAATCATCAGCATTATATACTTAATAACGAGCTACAAAATATATCTTAAAAATGTTTGCTTTATTTACAAAACGTATATTTTAAAACAAATATGTAATTTATTTAATGTAAAACCAAGCAAAATTTTTAAACCACTTTCAATACAATAATAATTTATAAACGATACATTTTTAGAATAAATGAATAATATTTAATCAGTTAATAAAAATAAATATGACTGAATTTAATGATTATAAGTAGATTAGTTTTATTCTGCTAGTATTTTATACCTTAATTCGCAAAAGGAATAAATGAAACATGATGTATACTTTGTTAAATTCATTGAACACACGGTAGTTCTGCAAAAAGTAATCAATAAATTGTCTTTATTTATGATTTTGGTTCATTTACAATTCTATGTTATCGATTTATATCTTCAATTGTTTCTTTGATAAAATTCTTGTTATTATCTGAGTTGTTAAAAAATTTTACTGACAAAAGTTAGAAACTTTAAAAAGTATTTCAAACAAGTTTAAAGATTTTGAAAAAATAGTCTTTAGTTTCAGTAGAATTTAATTTTGCTATTTAAATTACTTCAAGCTTTTTGTGTGTGTTGTATGCAACAAAGTTTGTAAGCTTTATCAATGCACGCTAATTCACACCATTTTTTTTTAACCATTTATTTGCAAATAAAATTCTAATTCAAGAAATTTCTTACGAAATTTATATTTTTTAAAGTAAATTTTTTTTTTTTTTTTGTAGAAATCGTAGTTTTTATTCGGGTGGGAAGATATCGCTTAACAGACAATAAAAATAAAAAGTTCGTGTACGGATGAAAAAACATTTTTTTAAATTTTAAACCGGAACTTTTATACTTCATTTCAAAAAAATAAATTAGAAGAAATCAAAGATACTTTTAATCTCAACTTATTTTTATGCAGATTAAATATATAGAATAGATTCTGAGTATTTAAAACTTTATTAGCTATAGCCTATTTAGATTTAAAATAACAAAATGAGTCGTTAATAACATTTATCAATGAATACTGTTCGAATATTATATATAGTGTTGAAAACAACAATAAGTTTTCAATTTATTAAAAAAACATCAATCCTCTAAATGATTAAAAAATACTATAAAATTTATTACTGTAAATATAAATCGTTTTACTTTCTATTTCAATAAAATAATCGCTTGATTTCTCAGCTAAAAGAATGAGTTCTGCATTTTTTATATTTTTATAGTTATTTTGTGAAAACCTTTTTATGGTTTCTTCGCATAATTTAACTATGTTTGATTTAGCAATTAATGTGAAGAATAGCTTTTATATAAAAAATTATGAGTGTTTGGTGATAGATATATTATTCGATAAAAATGATTAAATATTTGTTGGGATGAGAATAGATAAATTTGATATTAAATGTACTTATAAGCACTTTATAATTAAGCCTTCACATTAGAATTTTTTTAATCTATATGATTTTGTTACAGATAAAAGAGAAATGCATAACATGGTGATATGAAAGCTTGTTAAAACAAATTTTTAACTCTTTATATCATCGCTATCATTTGAGTTCAGGAATTCCGAGACTTATCTTGAAAATTATGTGTCTGGTAGAATGTTTTATCGTGCATATAATGTGTGTTTCATAACGCTTATTAAATATTTCATCATGTTCACAAAAGAAAATCTTTGCTTTTCTGTTCTGTTACTGATTTTTTTAGCTTACATTTGCAATTTAAACTTTGACTCATGCATATAGCTAGCTAATTTATTTTTTATGGTTTTGTCCACATTAAAAGCGTTTCGAAGTATAGGAATCGTTATTAATTGTAAATTTCGTACCGATTTGTTACTGTCTTTTACTCCATTACTGTTATTTTAATTATCAGAAAGTAGGAAAATTCTAAAAACTTGTTATCTCCTACGCCATTGCTTTCCAATAACCTTGAAGAAATCGAAGCAACTTAAAAGAAAATAATATTATCGAAGACTAATTACTATACCATTTCATTTCGCTACTTTTTTAGATAATCATCTGTAAGAAAATACAAACTATCTTCCTACACGTTATACTTAATGAATTTACTAGAATAATATTATTTTTTATAAAAATTTTTTTAACTCTAACTCAAAACGTAACTATTAAAATAAAACTGACAATCGTAACTTTAATAGAAAATGCAACTTATATCTTTATTTAATTTATTCTTAATACACATGTGCTCCCAGTCAGTTATAGAATGTGTATGTTTTTGTATGAGATATTATAATATTATCTCATATGAACCACGTGCCGCCCATCCTGTCTAATGGTCAGTATGCCTTACTGCTGATTAGGAGGTCCTGGGTCCGAATCCCAGTTCGGGCATGGATGTACTTTCTCTTTCTCTCTCTCTCTCCTGTCTTTGTCCTTTCCTTGTATGAATGGTTGCCTACCCTATAAACGGGTACCTATGGCATATGTGTACTGCGGTAGTCGGATTCCACACCAAATTAAGGTTCAGTTGGAAAAGTGGAGTAGCCCACCCCAAATTGCCAGCTTGGCTGTCACTCGACAAGAAAAAAACAATAAATAAACAACCAAGTGTTTGAATGTTGTTTCTGTGAGCATTTATTTACAGGAATTTTCAAATTATTAGTTATGTGTTTTCTCGAATAATCTCGATTGTGTGTGTGTTTTGATATGAACAAATAAAAATAATCCAGGTACAAAATAGATGCCTTATACTGAGTCTTGTTCATTACTTTTATCTCTGATATGACAATTTTATTTAAACTCTTTTTATAAATGTATTATCATTTTAATAAGTTAGCTTTGTTTTTAAAAACTGCGAGTTTTAAAACTTGTTTTCTACTTAAAATATTACTACTTTTTGCTTTCACAACATGCAGTTACGATAATTGCGCTGTCTGCTTTTTATTCTTTACCTTTTTTCATTAAAGATTCGAAAAATTTGCGATTTCTTTTAGGATTCAGTTCCAGAAAACTAGTAGGATTCATCCCACCTGTACTTTTTCTTTCGCGCATGCCTTTATGGTTTTAACCTTTCTTTCGATTCCAGAGCAAGCACCTTGACCAAAAATAACAAAAAAGTAAGATATTAATAGTAAAATAGCTGAAGCGGAGAAACTAGAACAAATTGTGGCGCTTCATTTTTCAGATATAATCATTAGGTACTTTAATGTGCGGTGAACTGAAGAACACTTCATATAATATAAATTTTATATTTCGTATCGATAAATCAATGAAATTTAATAGTTTCGTAATTAAATATTTCTTTATCATTAAAAAATTTATATTTTGCTAAAATTATAATATGAAACAAAAAAAAATTCAAACTTGAGAAGTGTGATTCCAGCTTTACATATTTTTTTTTATCTTTGTGATATAGTTGTGTATGATTCTTATCAATTTGTTAGTGCTAAGACGTGTGCAATAATATTAATTATTTAATCTTTCATTTGTTTGTAAAATAAGTAAATTTTGCAAGATTGTCGTTTGATTTTTAAATGTTATCTGTGCTTTTCTACTTTTTATTATGATTACTGTGATTTAATTGTATTTATAATTTAGTATTTTTTTAATGTAATTTAGTAGTTTGATTCACATATCGATTTTTTTTATAGGTTTTGAAAGCAATACATTGAACACAGTGTTAACTGTTAGTTGTCTTTAAAATATAAGCTATTATTTTAATTTGATCAATTTTAATTTTAAATTATTTAAATTTTGCTTCGGAAAAATGTTAAGGTTTAGTTATTAGATTTTTGTATAGGAATTTTGGCAAGATCGTAATTTTTTATGGTAGTTTTTTTAAATATTAATCTTATATTTTTTTACACTGACTTTGATTTTTTGTTTTATTGAGAAAAATTAAAACTTTATTTCGTATTCGACTATAAAAAATACTGTTATTTTAATTTGATCCCTTATCAGTTTTTATTTTAAATTATACAAATTTTACTTCGAAAAAATCGTAAGGATGTTATAATATACTTAATATATAAAATTTCGCAAAATTATAATAATTTTTTATATTAGTAATAAAATATTAATAACTAGTATTTCAACATTGACTTTGATTTTTTTGTTTTCTTAAAAAAGAAATTAAAACGTAGAAGCTCACATCATGATGTTGATTCTTCATAGAACAGGTTTGTTTCTAGAATCTTGCTCAATAGGATGTTTCGAACAAGATATTTCACACACTCTGTGCTATTATCGCTTTCGGTTATTGCGGCCTAGCTTTATTATATATTTTTTATGAAATTCTTCCCAGCCATAAAATGATGAAATGCTTTCTTGGTTTTGTAAGTAAAGATGAGAAATGAAATATGAATGAAAATTCCAAAAATATTGCTTTAATGAACTGATTCAGAATTTGAGAAATTGCTTGAATACATTTAATTGGATAGTTAAATTCACTCTGTTTTCAAACTTTATCGAAACAATTGTTTGTTTTTTTTTCTTTACATAAAAAACTGCATTAAAAATTAAAATTGTATTTCGTTAAAAAAAAAAAAACATAATACTATCAGTTTTCCATTTTAAGTATCCCTTAAATGAGAAATGAAGATTTATGTGAGCTCAGTATATTTTGTTGCAAAGCTGAAAAATGAAAACGTTATTTTAGTCCATAATGATGTAGCTGAAGGAATAAATTTGCGAAGAAACGTTTTGCGCATTGTTCAGATTTATCGCTTGCAAGATTTCATTGGTTACTATATACCACGTATCTATGAAAAAGCATGCACTGTAAAATTGTCTGGAATAAATGGAAAATAATAATGAGCATTACCCTTGGGGTTTGCAAAGGGCTTCATATTATTCAGAATAAAAATAAATATAAAATCTTAAAGCAAAACTATAAATCACAATAATAGATTCTCTACAAATATTCACAAACCATCTAATTTAAAGAGCATTTTTATTAATAAACGAAATTTTTTACTGTAATATTAAAAACAAGTAAGCAAAACATATTTTCTTATCAAATTTTAGGACTTTCTCTGATAATCTGAAAAACAGAGAAAATGTTTGGTAAGCAAATCCATGCTTAATTGGGGTCGTTATTATTGATCAAAGTTTAATGAGATAGGTTTTTAACATAAAGGAGTTTAATGTTTAAAAAGATAAGTTTTTTACATGTATTAAAATCCTTCATTATAATATAATTTTTATTTATTTATTAATTTATTTTTCATGGACCATAATTTGTTACCCTAAGCAAGTAAAATTGCACTACGAATTTGACACCAAAAATAAGCAATTCTTGTCGTCTTAAGAAATTAATTTTCACTACTTGCTTAAGACATATATTTTTAATATAGTAAATTATCATTCAGATTCTTCCACGTAGAGAAAGGTCTCAATTTTTGTAGCAAAACATTTTTAGTTATTAATCATATCTCTCAAATAGGTTTGATCTCTCAAATCATTTGCCGACAAAATTTATTTCTAAGAATATGCTTTTTATATCTTTTTAATTTGTGAAACATTGCCAATGATAACTTCTCTAAAGTTATCATTGACATATTTTAACAGTATTATTTTTCTAAAGTTATACTGTGATATATTTTAAACAAAACAACAAAATCACATAAGTACATGTTTTCAATATGTATTTAACAAGCATGTCTGTAAACCATAATATTGTAATTACTCTTAATATATAAGATTATAAATTACTTTTGATAAGACTTTTAATAGACACTAAGATTTTGTAAACATAATGTATTTTAATCCGTTTAAAGTTAATTTTGTGGGCTTATTTATTAAAACATGAAAACTTTTAACTCTAAGCATTTATTTTATGTCATAGTCACATTAAACTCATACTGTCATACAGTTTTTTTGAAATACAATATCCCCATACCTGAATGTCGTCTATATATTCAGCTGTAGGCTCTTGATGATTTTATATACCATGGTCACAATATCTTTATATTACAGTTTAGTGTTTTAAATACGGAAGAATAATATTACTTTTTTTGTAAAGAGGTTAGGCATTCACCTATAATAATTTTAGATGAATATTTCCTTAGTTCTCGAGACATCATTATCTATTCTAACAACTTCACAAGTTAATGTTTTTTTGGAAATCATTCATCCTTCTCGGAGAGGAGGTAAATTAATATAAGCCAGAGTGGATAGAGTTGTCTATGTGGTATCCATTGCAATTGAGCACATAATTCTTCATACCACCTACTTTCGATCTGTCCAAATTCGAGTTTATGTTTGATTTTACTTGTAATTTTTCACGGGTCATTAGTCATTACTTTTTGAAAACAACAGTGTGTTCTCCCTTTCTTCTTGGCCTGCTTAATAGAAATGAAGCTTGTATCATCCGACGACTTAACAATTAAGGCCAGATTTCGCGGTTCGTTATCTTGTTCCATTCCACTGTAATCATCGTTATCCTTACAAGGAAAATTTGTAGATTCCAGGGTGAAAACAAGTAGAATTAATTGCGATATCAGGTTGAGGTATGGTTTCCACGTATAAGAGGGATTGTCGTTCGAAGTACCAGTGGAGTGGAGAGGAATTACGTCCGAAAATATTCTGACACAAATTTATTGATCTTGAATTCAAGCCTAGTAGTGATTGTCATTGATTTTCCAATTTATATGAGGTCATGTGCTTCCAGGAATTTTTACAGTTCTAGTCGCGACGCGAGTCACTTAACTTCGTACTGATTCTTTCTTCGGTGCACAACTGAAAGGACTCTATTTCTCTTGCGAACTTATTGTTACATGAAATTTTGTAGACTATACAACAAGTACTTTAGTAATTCGCATTTTGTTTTCAATTAAAATAATTGCGAATGGGTTTGTTATTTTTTCTCTGATGGGAAACAAATTATTCTTGATAGAAAAATTATATCATTTAATCATAGTGATATTGTGTGAAAAAGAAACATCAAATTTTGTTAAAAATGTTTAATGTTTAATAAGATTCGAAAAAAATTGAAGTATAAGAAGACGATACATCGAATTTTGGTTTTAATTGGATGTGAATGTAGTTAAACTATAAAATTGCTGTAGAAATGAAAAAGGAAAAATAATTAACTATGTGTCAACTTCAGTTCTTGTTATTTTTTGAATAAGCACAGGAAAAAGTGTATCCCTGTTTCTTCTGTGATTTTACTGATATTGATTAATTTGGTGAGTGTATATTTGTCTATTAATCCTGTTTGTATTTCTGTTCTTTCTTATTTTAATTTGATTTGAAGTTATTTTATTTTTAATACGCAAGTATGAAAGGTCTATATTTCCATTTACATTCACTTTTTATGCATGAGTGTATATCTATATATATATAAACTTATTTAATATATTAATCGTCTTTTAGTTATTTTCTTTAATGTTTGCTTATATAAAAACACTTCTGCAACGAAAAATTAATAATAGATAAATAAGTCGATATTGTTTGAGTTTTACTAGTTCATATTAGTGTAATTATGTTTATGGATTTGAAGGTTCTATTTTTTTAGAGTAACATAACTAAATAAAATTTTTTTGTGATTTCTCTTGAGCTTGAGTTCTTATTTATCACTCTACATTACTTTTTTGCTCAAGATTTCGTAATTTGTTCGTAATTGTTGTTTAAAATGGATTGCAAGCTATTATAAAAACATCCATGTTTAAGTTGAGAATCGAACACACGAACTGCTAAACTGAAGTCCAATAGGCTAGATTTAGGTTTTAACTTAATTTCAAAGAAGAATAGTAATTTTTTATGTGATGCATAGAATATTTAGTTCTGAGTGAAATTCAAGAAAAAAGTGTTGTTCTTTACATCACTCTTGTATTAATCAATGTCATTTATTAATTTGATATTTTGATTAAATGTTAATTAAGCTTTAAAGTAATGACTGTACATTGATGTTAATTTGTTGTTTGTAATTTTCACTGCTTTTCTGTTGTGATCATACATTTTATAACAAAACTGGGTGTTCGCCTAATACATATGCATAATACTTAAAAAGATGTATTAT
>JAPDSC010072289.1:934727-945460 GCA_026290005.1 Latrodectus geometricus | reverse complement strand
GCGCGCGGAGATGCACTTAAAAAACTCTTTTTGCATTCGTTATTTACGATCTAATTCATAGAATTTATCTCTTTGAATAAGTAGAGTGTAGCTAATATTTCTAAGTAAGCAATGACATCCATATTTGTGTAACTATCTTTTCAATTTTATATCAATTCTTTTTTTCACTTCTCGAGCTTCTTGCGCTTGTACGTGGTCTGGGTTCACGAAACTTGCTATAAGTTTTCCTTCTTTCTCAGAACTCTCGCTATGATAGGCACAATGGGAATGACATTGGATTTTAATGCCTTCTATGACGACTTTGAGTGGACGCTTGTTTTTTAAGTACTCTTTATATCCATTTGCTTGTTCGCCTTGAGATCTACAGGTGCGCCAAAGACGGACTCTTAGATCGCCAAGTTTGTACCATTTTGCTTAACATAACCCATCATTTTGAAGGAAAGAAAAGGAATGCGCATTCATTTGAAAGGTAGCGTAGGATCCTGAGTTTACGATTATTATAGTTACATTCTGATTATCTCTCTCTGAAAACGTATGTCTATGACTTGAGCGTTGATGATTATTTATGTTGCCACCAACACACAAATTTCACGATATCGCATACACTAAAGCGCCATGTTCATATTAATTAAAAAAATGACTAAGTATACAAACCTTAAGTAAAAGTAAACATTCTTCGTTTATGTTATTTCACGATCTAATATTACAACTATAAAGGAATTTTAAGAATATAAACCATTTATTAATTTTGAAAGTATACCTAAAATATTTTCCGAATTATTGTTGAAATCTCTGAAGGTATGTTTAAAAAAATATTAGAAATTAGCAAAGTTAAGATAAGCATTTTTTATTAAATTTTTTTAAAACTTTTTGTGATAAGGGATTTATTTTTGTGCTTGTTTTATAGGTTCAGATGTTAAGAGGAATATATGATAGTGGTTCAGTATATTTTTACACATCATGAAAATATACTAAACTATAGAAAAGATAATTTTGTGGGTTACTTCCTGTATCGTACCATAGTTTCTAAAGCAAAATAATTATTTAATAAGTTTAATAATTTTCAAAATATTTTTAAGTACTGAAGGAAAAATTCTATCTGCATTGTAAATTGCCCAAGTTTTAAATTGTTAGAGATACCTAGTAGACATAGAGAGATACCTGTTGTTCATTACAACACTGTCACCGAACTTAAGTGACGTAAAAAGAGAAAAAAATTACGTGTTTCATTTAATTATGTCACAATCATATCTTGAAAATTTGCCTTTTTTTAAATGAGGTAAATCAAATGATAAGATGGATCACGTTGAAACGATAACAGAAGATAATAATGATGAGTAAGAATTCTTAAAATAATTTTATCTTTTTTGAGCTTAGCATCTCGATAATAATTTTTTTTAGTTTAACTTTATTGTTAATTATGCTGAAACCAATGGAATTTATTCAGCAATTATGTGATTTGGCAAACAGAACTAGAATTTTATATTACACAACAGATTCTTAAATTAACCAAATAACCAAAGAAACGCTAGATAATTTTTGGAGCTCAGCTACTGTGTACAAATTTAAAATATTAATTATGGATATTTATTTATATAAGATCATTATATCTAAAATATTTTCCTAGTTACTTAATAGAGATACTGAAAAAGTATCCTTTAGTGTTTTTCCTGAAACAATCGTCCTTATTTATCCTCATTCTTGAAATTTATATCACCACATTTTCAACCTAAATTTTTATGCGGTATAATATAGAGTTTAGCAGTAATATTCTTGTTGAAGAAAGAAATTTTGGTCATTTATCTGATTCACGCATTATGGACTTAACGAAAGTTTATTGTGATTTGATTTATAAAAAATATATAATGGCTATAAAATCATATACTTGATGATTTTTTTTTTCGTTAAGTGTCGTTTGCTTTGGCATTTACGTCTACCATTAGCATTTTCAAGCCAACTTTGTCATTTGATTCTAATTTCAATAACAATTTTATCACATTTCCATTCACTTCTACCTAAATTCCTCGCTCTGTTTCTTATTTTTCACATTACCACCAGCATCACTACGCTTCTTTTATGTTCATGATCTATTAAATCTGCTTCATTAATTAGAGAATGTTATAATTCACATTACTTGTCTTTCATATATATTTCGGAATCTTCTAGATCCGATGTTGTGATTCATTTGGCGATTTTTCGGATGCGAAAAAGGCCCACATTTATTTCTGGCGGTGTGTTTCAACTTTTGTGCAATTATTGGAATACATCATGAGTTTTACGACGTATCAATAAACAAATTTATGGGATGATGATCATCAATATACTGTATGTCATCATAAACATCTAAATCATAAATATAAATTTCACTTACTTGGCGAGACTAAGATTTTATTGGCAAAGTTGTTAGCTTCCTTCTATTGGAACAACACTTAACCTGTTCATAAAGCCGTTTTGACTACTTGGTGAGTACTAACTTAGCTAGTAGTCAAAGTCTACCAACATTCTTAACTAATTTCGCTTAAAATCGATGTTACTTAGATACATTCGATAACTTATTACATTGTTAATGTAACGGAATTCACTTGTATTGAAGGAATAAAAATATTTTAATAACATTGTATTCCAAGTGAATAGTGCAAAAGGACGAGCAAATGAAAGTTAAAACTCAAGATTTTGGAGCATGAACGCTGATTTTATTAATAACATATTTGGTTTATTATATATCTTGTTTCATTATTATTTGTGATAAACTATTTGTAACACTTATTATGTTTTATTCTTATTCTGTGAAGACACACAGTCAGTTAAATAATAATCAATTTGTAGTAATTAGTTAATGGTATAAGCTTGCAACATTTCTTGTAGTTAAATGCATACGAATTAGCAATTTTTTTTACGTTCTTCCTTAGGAAAGTAAAAGTAATAGAAGATTGACATGCAAAATGTCTAATTCAACAATAAATAATATGTGTAAGATTTGCTTAGATTGTGATGAAATATTCATGGTTCTTATATTTTATTCTTATTCTGTGAAGAAACTAAAGTTCCTAATCTTTTGACTTGTTTTAATTAGTTGGCTTTGTAGCTTTGTCTTGTTTAATGCCCCGGAATTGTAGCTTTTCACATTTTTCTTCGAAAAAACAAAGCAAAGTAAGATTTATACGTAATAATAACTAATCTGTGACAGCTATGGATAGTTTTTGTTAAAAATGCATTATTATTTTCGAACATTTATTACTTTACTTGCTAAGTAATTAGCTCTTAAGTTTTCATAGTATCTCAATAGTTGAATCAGTTCACTCATTAATTCTTCAAATTTAAATGATATAATCCAATATTAATCTTTATATATGATTAATATTTTATTTATTAATATGTTATTAATATTTTGAGGATTAATATTATTAATATTTTATTAATATTTTAAACTATATAAAGATATTATAATCTTTATATACTTTATTATTTTATATTCAAAATTTTAATTAAATAAATTTCTTCTTAAAAACTGTTTCTCAAAGCGAATTAAAAATATTAAATAATGTGTGTATAAAGTCCTTTAATTTTTATAAGTCTGCATCTAAAATGAGTTTTATTTTTTGACTTTCGTTGCTCATACCGTTTAGGTTAAAGAAGCTCTTTCAAAATTTTCTTAAATTTGCTTAAGTAAAAATTGGGTAAGTGTGGTGGGTGGGGAAAAAAACGTATTTTTCTTATAATCCAGTTAGGAAATAATTAGATTGCAAATAAAATTACATTTAATTGAATTTACTTCAAAAGTTTTAAAACTCAATGAAGTCAGTACGTCAAATAGTAAATAGTAATGGAATGAAACTATTACATTAACCATTTTTTCCGTTGCTAAATCATTGGAATTCCCACTATTAACTGTTCAGTAATTAATTTTGATACTATAAGAATAAACAAAGCTATTATACATAACATGTTCATTGTTAAATTTAATAATATGATTACAATTCAAATTCTTATTTAATCCTAGTTTGAAAGGCAGGAAACAAAATTCTGAGAAAGGAAAATAATTCTAGCTGAAATTTTATTTTTGTTCTGTAACTAAAATTCTTTATTATGTTATGTGTGTTTCTTTTAATATATGGTAAATTATAGAAGTGAAAAATAGAATTACACACTACAATTTCCACCTCTAGCACTTTAATTATATTATTATAATTAAAACCAGTCACGTGTTTCTGCTGATTCCAACATGTTCAGTAGAGCGGTGCCTAATACTAATTATTGAGATCGGCGAATCCGTTGTAGGCACTTACTTTCTTGATAATTTTTATTTAGTAGCACACACATTTGTAAAAATCTCTTTCATTTAAACACAATTGATTCTCTTTCTCTGATGAATCAAATCAATATAATACCAATTTAATATTTTTATTTGAGATAATTGTATTGAATTTTAAAAAGAAAGTTTTTTATTTTTAGTTCTAGGTCAGTTTCTTATCTTGGTGAAATTTTTCACTCATATATTTATTTTTTAATTTCAATTAATGCAATTTAAATATAACAGAATTGAAAAATATCCCAGAAATTTCAAAGGTTTGCACTAGACAAAATGACGGGCCCTCTTACTTAGTAAAATAGTTATTTAACTTTTCATCGGAATATTGTAGTAGAATAAAGTTTCAAAATTTTTATTTTTCTATACATAAAATATACAATTTATAACATGAAAATTTTATTTTCTATAGAAATATTTCAGTTTAAAATGTTCTCAATAATCTGAAATATTAACACATGTCAAACTTATTTTGCAAGTAAATTACTAAGCATATATCGTCACAATATGAAAACGTTAAAAATGTCAATGGGTCATTTTGTTATTCTATGAAAGGTATAATAAATATTAATGAATCATTTATATTTTTTATAAAATGATTCAATTTATAAAAATCTGTTTTGAAAACATCTCAAATACTCAAAATAGAATCTTCTAATTTTAACCATATCTATAATGCAAGTTGATTTTGTTTACTGAGTTTGTTCACCCTATTTAAATATGAATTGTGTATGAAATAATATTATACATTCTTATATGTATACTTTTACGTTTAATAAAGGCAGTAATTTTATCAATGGCTGGTTCCCAAATTATTTGAATCCCACTGATTAAAATTATTCAATCGCAGCTGCAGAATCAGTAGAAAAATACCCAAGCAGATGTGGAATTTGATATTTTTAATTGAGTGTGTGTGAAACTACTTGACGATTACTTTTAATACATGGTGAAAATGAGGAAATAATAAAATAGAGTTATATCACACTTACCATCCACTTAGAATAGTTTAGTAACATGCAAACACAATGACCTGGGGTATGGAATTCTCCCGGTCGAGTGAAAACAAATTATTACTAATGACATCACGTGACCTTAAGTTGCAGCAGATGCCAAGTTTTCCAAGGAAAGATTGCCTCGCAGAACAATATAAACTTAGCAAATTCAGAGTACCTAATCACGCATTGTGGGAAATGATGGGAGTTCCCTTTCTACTCGTGAGATTCTCTCATGTAAAATATCCTTTTTTTTCCGATCTCTCAGTGGGTTTTGTGGAATTCGAAACCACGTTCTTTGTGCGTCAACACCTTGCTCCATTAGTGTTGTTTGTCTGTAAATTTTACCATGCACTGCTGCTTTTTGCGTGAGTGAAAATGTTTTGCAGATGAAGGTGGTGATGCTGCCAATTCGGTGAAATAAAGAAAAAGGAAGTGTCACTAAACATTTACTTTTTGTCTTTTTATCGGTTTCACTCTGCGATTTATTTTAAATGTTTTGGCAGCGACAATAATGGCAGAATTCTAAGCTTAATTATGGTAAAAGTAAACTGGACATGTTACGTTTTCACATCTCTTTAATAGATTGCAATGTTTTAAGCATTATTTTCTCTGCGAAATTTGTGAATTGTGATAAGGATAATGATTTTTTTCAATAATTTTTTAGTTTTATCAATAGATATATAATTAGATATATCAATTAAATTGTATAAGTTTATGTATGTAATTAACATGGTTTAGAGTTCAACTGAGTAAATTTTAATATGGAATTAAATTTTCAAATTGCAAGTACCTATATATACTCTGGCCATCAAAAATTACGGAAAAATCACAAAAATAATGATAACGTAAAAAGTTATGCCTGGATTTTAATGAAACTTATACACATCATACAACACAACAAAACAGCATAAAAAATAGCATGGTACAAAATAGCATAAAAAAAATCACCAGACAATTATGATGTTATAAAAATTAGCGTAGGTATACAATGAACAAATGGGAGATTTAAGTTTCATATAGAAAAAGCATCTTTTATATGGGGAATCATTCCTCCGAAAAGCAATACGGCACATGTAGTGATGTGGGATGCTCTCAGTTATGCGATCTATTAATTGTATAGGTACTGCGAGTCATTGCTCTTCCAAAGCAGTTGTAAGTGTGGCTAGGGTCCTAGTAAGAGGATTGAGAGCAGCTACACGTCGTCCTAAACATGCTGAATTGTGTTAAGACCCGGTGATCGAGCTGGCCGTAACTTGTGCTCAATTGTTTTCTGTTCAAGATAGCACGATGCAAGCCCAGTGTGTCATGTTGTATCACGAAAACATCTCCTATTTCCTTGGCCTGAGGGAGCGCATAAGCATCCCGGATGTCATCTCTATAGGTGTGTGCATTAACATTTACACGGGAAAAGACATGGGGGTCTGTGCGCCCATCCAAAGAGATACCACCCCAAACACATGCATCTCTTTCACGGATGTTGGATGCATGAAAACTAGTTCCACGTTCTCTTCAAATGAAAATGCGCCTATAATTCTTTCGTGGCTAAACCTGGGACTCATCCATAAAAAAACAGCCTTCCATTTATCCTGCGCACAGTGGATATGTTGACGTGCCCATTGCAAACATCCCCGCTTATGGCGGTATGCAAATGACTGGCTGCCTTGCATAAAGACCACGTTCGTGAATCCTTCGATGCATGGTTGATCTGGATGTCAACCTTCCGGGGCTTGCAGCGAGAGAGTATCTGAGTTAAGCTGGAATTGCTGATCTATTCCTTGCATAGTGACAAATTTTGATCATCGGCACTCTTGGTAATGCGTGGCCATCCTTGGTGAAACCTCCTGGATGCCGAATCCATGATTCGAAATTGTTGCCAAAAACTCTGAATCATTCAGCTATCTAGTCACTTCTATCTGACTTTGTCCTGCGTCTAGTCTCCCAATAGTTCGCCATCGAAATTATTCTACAAATAATGCTTGGATGTCGTTGTTACAAATTCACTGTACTAGATTTCAAATCTCAGACAAGCAGCGACAATTGCCACCACATAAAAATTTATGTCTCAGCGAGCGACATCTATTTTTATGCTCCTCACAAATGATGAATTCTGACAGCAACGTCACTATTTTACATGTCATATTGTTCAGCTCCTTTTACTTACAAACATATTAAAATTTCATAGAAATTGACTTATTTTTGGACGAGTTATTTTTGTGATTTTTCCTTAAGTTTTGGTAATAAGTCAATATTTTACAATTTTCTTGGAAGTATTTTTTGTTTCATTAAAATTGTTGAGTGCTGTAATTTGCTTTTACGTACGTGTCCAATTTTTTTCTAATTTAATATTAAGACAAGTTTTCTCTTCTTATTTCTGTTTAATATTTATCAGCAAGAAAGTCTTTATTTTTTACGGTGATAAATAATGAAATCTATTATAAAAACTAGATTATTTTAAAAATTAATTTAAACATTATCGATTTAGAAAATATATATTGCATCTAAGGATGAGATTTCTGCCGATTGCCCAATTCCTAAATAAAGGAACATGTACATCGAATTTATTTTCGCTGTTAAAAGTACTTCAATTTACTTTCGCTTTTGAAAGCGAACCAAACAGAAAGGAAAAGAGGAATTTCTCTCACAAAAATGCATTTTAAACACTCTAAAAATAAAGATATTTTCATGCTTTTCGAAGCTTATATTTTCATGAGACTTATAGTCTTAATCCTATTTCAGTGTTGTGCAAAGTTTTCCTTTTTTTATCGATCCGTCTGGTTTAAAATCCCTGTCTGTTAAAAGTAAATACCTGTGAAATTTAACGTTTCACTGGAGAGGGGAAAAAAAAAAAAAAAAAAAAAGAGAGAGAGAGAGAGAGAAGAAAAGAAATCCTGATTTTTTTTTTTATTTTTCGTCATCTTCTCAGAAAGACGTGAGCAAAAACAAAAACACGTAATCTTGGAGCCTTTAAAGACCAGTCAGGACAAAAAAATAAAATAAATAAATATAAAGAGAGAGAGAGAAAAGTTCACACACACAGGTTTTAATCTGTCTATTGATTCGGGGGGGGGGGGTGTCTGATATAAAACAAGGCAGCACATTTTATTTCGTAAAAAAAATATAATAATAAAAGCAAAAGAGATCACAGAGGATTATTGACGAGCTTTATTTTTTTTATTTCTCAATTTTTTTCCTTTCCTCGAGACGACCCTGTGAATTCCTGCACAGAACATGCAAGTGCAAAGTCGATAAAATCAGGTGCATACCCAACTCGTTGGGTTTTGAGTGCCGTAATGCAAACCCAAAAGTCGAATTCGTTGATGTCGGAACTGGTGAACCGGTCTTTTAAAAGTTAAAGCGTGGCGAACCGGTTTTAAAATTTCGTTTGAGATTGTATGAAACCCTTGTTGGGGGTGACGAGGGATTACGCTCTGCCTTTCGTTTGCTCTAAGAATATAGCAAGTGTTCGAGTGTGAACCTTTTTAAAAACTTTTATTCTCAAACAATTTCTTGTTGGAATTGATTTCTACGAAGAATACTTATTTTAACTTAAGGCATATCACAATGATTAAGAATTTAAGATTTAAAATTTCACTTTCATGCAACAATTGCTAATTCGTGAATAGTTTAGACGAAAAGTTGTGTAATGTGAACGTTTTTCGCGATAATACCAGAGTAAATATTTGTTTAAAGCACCTTTATACATTATCTCTTATATTTATTGTTTTATGTTATTTAAATACTGAAATAGATTTCCTTCGTGTTTAGGGCGTATTTCCTACTAGGATCTTAGATTTTGATCAAATTAGTTAAGCAGAATTTTTTTTTTTGTCTTCAAGCTTTATTAATCAATGTGTATTCTTAAAATGCTGTCATTTTTTGTTAATCTAAGACAAATAATTATCTATAACTTTATTTAGTTTGTCAGTCTTTAATAGTATATATATTATTAATAAAATATGAAGAGTTTGTTTTGAAAGGAGAAGTAAACTATCAATAATTGATAGATAAATACTAAAGAAATATTTGGAATATTGAATAAAAAATTAAGAATTGAACTCAGATATCAAGAATTTCTTTTGAAAGACGTACTTTTGCTTTTTTAAAGCTCATAGTTTACTTCGATAAAAAAATTATTAGTTAAATATTATTTATAAACTGCTAAAATTAAAAATAGCATTTACAGGAATATACCATTTTATTAAAACAACCGTTCAACATGAATTTTCTCTTCAAAAAATGAGCATCATATCAAGAAAACAACTTGGCTAAACACGCAGAAAATACAATACTTGAATTGAGAATAAAATATAGTCATCTGTTATGTAATTTAATTTAGTCTCTTGACAAATTATATAGTGGGGTCATTATTCAAAATTGAATTGCCCAATATGGTATGTGTCACCGGATGGTATTTTAAATGCTTGCAAGACGTAAATTAAAGTTCACATTGATGTGCATTACTTACCTATCTCCAACTTCAGCATATTTCTTTGCTTGATGCGTGACCAAGGCACTTATGAGTTGGCTCATTTGTTATGATTACAATCGTGTCCCTATAAACTTAAAGGTTTTAGAACAGAATACATTCTTTTTTCCGCTTCGCTAGCATAGCCTGTAACAATTCTTTTTTTGTCCACTGGCACGTGCAGATTTGAGCAGAATGTTAATCTTAGGGGGGAGGGTACTATTATCAATGAATGATATTTTTTCAAGTTTTATTAACTTACTATCGTGAAGTAAGTTTCTGTGATTAATCTAACAATGTTTAGATCTTATTCTAAAAGTGTTCGGAGATAATTTTAAAAGTGTTCGGATCAAATTCTATCGATTTCTGTTAAAATGTGAGTTTAGTTAATTATTCAATACTTCGTGACTGGATTAACTTAAATGTCAACGATGATAATTAAAAAAAAGTAGATTAGACTCTTGTTCTCCAAAGATTTAATTTAAATTATTAACCTTAATTTTTTTTTTTATCTTTTGAGTACTTTGAAAACAAAAATAATAACTATTTGTAAATATGTCAATTCAAAACTTATTTTTGCCAAATCAAAAATACTTATTTTAATTTCAAATTATTTACTTATAAAATTCTGATTCTTTAGTTTACATATTTATATAAAATTCTTTCGCAATTGATAAATGTATTTGTTATTGGCTCGATCTTATTTTGATTTGATAATTGTTTTATTATCAGAGCATTATATAATTGATTTATTTTGCACATTTGTGCAGCTGACATTTTCCAATTTAATGATGGGAATTTTCGTAGAAGGATAATCTTTTTCTCGTTAGTGATTGGATATTTATTACTTTGTCTCGAGACCCTTGCACATTTTATTCCAATTTAGCCATTTTGTCATTTCATTTGAGGAAAATTTCCTCTTTCTCAGCATATATATATATATATATATATATATATATATATATAT
>JAPDSC010072289.1:728522-934627 GCA_026290005.1 Latrodectus geometricus | reverse complement strand
ATATGTATATATATATATGTGTGTGTGTGTGTGTGTGTGTGTGTATGAATGAATGAATGAATGAATGAATGAAACTTATTTTTAAGTAAAAATATATGAGTTTATGAGACTGAAAGTTATGAGATTCGTAAAATTTTAAATGTATTTCCCATATTTATGTTCTGGACACTATTCTTCTAAAAGTTCGAACAAAAGGAATATGCTTATTTTTTTCAGTGCATTTAGTTATTTTCAATCAAAACTTTTTCATGTGGTGTAAAATTTGTAGAGCTTATTTGAAATTTAATAAAATCTCCCAATGAAACCCTTTACTTTATTTTAAGGTGTTTATGAGGCTAACAAAATAACGCGAAAGAACTGAAACAAGCAAAGAATTATCTATCAAAGTACACTGATTTCATTGGATAGGCAGCGGTATATATGAATTATACCACTCACTGGAAATAACTGTTAAATGATTATTTAAATTCACCATTCCTTTAAAAATGCCTTTACTGTTTTTAATATACTGATGATATGTGTTGTTTCGCAGTGTTTTTAATCGATTATTTTTGTCATTTTTCATGTTGAACAACGAGACAATCCCCTTGATTTGATTAAAAGCCTTCTTTTAAAATCCTTGATTTTGAAAAATCTAAAAAACAAATAAAATGGTTAAAAACAATTAATATTTACTTAGTTGGTAACTAATTGATGAGGTCGAATTTGGGATTGAAATATTTATACTTTAAATTCCAGTATGGTTGACATTAGTGATTGATTATTCTACGTCAAAGAAGATATCAATAGAAAAACAATTAAGTTGTTATGGCATGTTATAACGTCATCGCGTTTGGTAGGGTTTCTTGAATTGGTCTTAAAAATACTCTGAAACTTTGATAACATATTATGTGTGACTTAATTATTCTTGTTTCTATAGTAAATAATTGGGGAAATCATGGATTTACATAATCGATGATTTCTTAAATTTTGTTTATAAGTTAAAAATAGAAATGAAAATTTACATAATCTTGAAGCAGCTGTAGCCAACCTCAGATTAGAGAAACATTTTATCACACTAACACTCGACCATATGCATTAAAATCGGAACCGCACGTGATTGTATACCAAAGTCACCCTGCGAAAATAATTTACAACATTTTGCTTAAATTTGTTTTGCCATAAATATTCCAGTCATACAGAAGCAATAAATTTTGTTGAGGATTCGTAAAAAATTCTTAAAGATATCTCCTCTTTAAACAGTTTAACAATTTTCCATATAAATTTAAAATGTTTATTTGCAGCTATTTATAAAGACTATCCTTTATTTTTTGCTCTGTTCCTGGGAAAGAAAGTTAATGTATTTAAAAGAAACATGTTTTTCTTTGTTACCACTGTCATGCGCGCAGGCGTCATTATGGTAATGTGTTATGCATATTATCGTACATTCTTCTACTCTGCTTAAGATTTAAAAAAATTTCTGCCTGTATTTATGAAAGTATTGCGGTACTGAAAGTATATTTGACATAGTGAAATCAATATACCACAATGCTATTGAAAATTATTTCATGTAAAGCTTTTCTGCCAATTATTTTTTTTAAATTAAAACTGTTAACATTATTTCATTCATTATATAATTAAATCTATAATTATCTACTTTACTTAAGATGTAAAGTATTGTTGTCCGTATGTATGGAAGTATTAGTTGTTGTATACAAAATATATATTAAATTTAGTAAAATCAATCTGCTACAATACTGTTATAGAATTATTTCAGGTAAAGTGATATTTTGTGTGAATGTATATATGTTAACAATAAAATTTTCATCATTATTAAAATTTTTAACAGTATTTTATAGATTATATTATATTAAAACTTCCAATATTATTCTTTACACCTTTAAAATTAGTAAATACTCATATTTTTATGTTTATTTTCATTATATTTAAATATTTTTCTGTATGAAATTAACAAATCATTTAAAATAAAAATATTTATTTTAAAACAGTTCTTTGAAAAAGTGATTATTATTCAACAGATAATTTGAAAGAAAAATTTAATTCAAAAGGATTTCTTTTCTTCATTGTAGTTTAAAAGTATAAAAGTTTTAAATGAAAAGAAATTTTTGACAAAAATACTCTGTGTATGGTTTTTAAGAGCGAATTTGTTCTCCCAAATTTTATATTCTAAACTGCTGACATGTTAGTCATAATAAAGGTTTTTTTTTTTTCCTTTTTTTTAGAAAAAATTTAAATGAATTAAAGATTGGATTGAAACTATGTGTTCAAAACGATGAAATAATATTTATTTATATGCAAAGAATCATCAAACTCAGTGATATGCACAAAAAAAAAAAAAAAAAAAAAAAAAAAAAAACGAAATCATGTCAATTATTTATTGAGGTTGGCAGAAACAAATTGTTTCTGTGAAATTTGTAGTATAACATGTGGAAAATGATTTCCTTTTGGAATTTCTATAAAATGCATTCAGAAGGAGGAAATAATTCTCTCCATAATTGCGAATAATAATGAAAAATTTGCATTGTCAAATCTTCACAATCTCGCATTGAAGCGGTCGACATTGTTATTTGTTTTATTCCCTTCAATTTTCATTTATTTCTCAGTGAAATGGAAATTCAGACGTCTGTTTTATTTTAACTTTCTTCCAGCCTATCTATTCATGCTCGTCTGGCCTATTTTCGCTCCCTTCGTTGGCTGGCAATGAGGGAAAAATATGAAGAAGGGCGGAGGGGGGAAAAAAGGATATGACATAAAAGGAGGACTTAGTTCGGAGAGTCGCTAATAACTGAATAGTGCGTGTTATGCTGGGGACAGTTTCTCTTAGTCATAATCCAAAAAAGAGGAGAAAAAATGGCAACAGCGACAAAATTTTGTCTAAAATGTGGTGTAGAGAATGGCAGACATGTTTTTAACAAATTCTTGCCTTTTTAGTTGTCACGGGAGTATTTCTATGAATAGTTGCGCTGGCTTTGTATTTCTAAAACTTGTTTATCCAATAGATTTATTCTGCCAATATGTAACATTTTTATCTCAATTAAGTTATAGAGTAATTATTAAATATAGATAATTCATTCATTCAAAACTATAATATATATATCGTTGAACCGGCTATTTTATTAAAATATCTAAATAATAGGTTTTTTAGATTAAACTCTATTTTTTATTTTTCTCCTCAGCTTTTTGTCATAAATGATAGTTAAAGGACTATTTCATAATTTATTTTATTTGGGACAAAAAGAAAAAAAATTATATTATGTTTAGTTCCATACTATTGATATTAATATTAATCACTATTCATAGCAAAAAATAAAATTTTCTATGAAGATATATTTTATTATTTATATCTTGCTTTGATTTAATTATATGACCATGAATACTTTTTTTTTTCTTTGATAGTTAAGTGAACTTTCTGAATAGATGGTTCGCATATTATTTAAGCAAATTAATGAGAATTTACAGGAATGTGTATAAGTGTTTATCATTTATGTAAATGTTATTATGCTAACTTTGGTGCTCAGTTACATTATTTTAGTGCTACTAGCGTGATAACATTTCGCTTGTTTGACACGTGTTTTTTTTTCTTAATAAAATTTAAGCTAATAACAAGAAAATCATTTTTAATAAATTTACCATTTTTTATTGGTATATTGTTTTAGCATGCTTATTATAAGTTATAATCCATACGTGTTTTCAACACACACACAAACTAATTCTTGTGGAATACTATTTTCATAATATGATTATTTATACTTTTTTTTTTCAAAAAATCTATAACTGAGAAACTAAAATAAAAATGTTATTTATAGTAGATTTGCCTGTAGAATTAAAAGAACGTGCCTGCAGAATTATTTGCTGATTTATTTACCAGTAGAATTAAAAGAACTATGAAATCAATCTAAATATTCGAGTTTGGAGCTTTCGATTTAGAACATAAAATAGCTCTTCCGCGAGACCCATCGCTTCCGAACCGGAAAAGTGTCCTCTGATATTTATTATTATACATTTTTGCGAACCCTCGATTTAGCCTCCACGGAATAAAACACATTTCCGCTCTTATTTACCAAAGCAGACGAAGAAATAGGAGAGGCAATAACAGATGCGGATTTTTTTTTCTTCTTCCCTGCATATCCTTCCTGTAGTTCTTCTCGGACCAACTTCCAATAGGAGAAGAAAAGTTCCGACGTTCGAAGGGTGAGTGTCCTTGTAGTGCTGACTTCATCCAGTACGCTCCATGATTAATGTAATAAACAGTGAGGTGGGCGTTCGTCCTGTGTACATTTGTTGGGCAACTTTTGTTAACGGCACTTGACCCGCCTTCCTTGCGTACTTGTGGAAATGCGTTGAGCTCAAAGGACTGCGTAAAGTGACTTTTTTGATACATTATGATTCTGAACCGAAGTCCGTTCATCTTCTCAAATGACGGTGAGACACAGTACGGGATTGAATTTATTGTCCTTTAGATGAAAGATCTAGTTTATAGACTTCAGTAGTTGGACCCAGTTGGTCAATTTACTTAATTTGTTGTAATATTTACTAAGCAGCTCTCATGTACTGCTTAGGAAGCACGTTAGTTGAATATTTTGAGTGATATTTTGTTATCTTGCTTACCACAAATATAAAGTAGGTTTTTTTACAGATCTTTTCTCAGATACGTTTGCCTTTTTATTTAGCCTAAGAAGATAGTGTTATTTAATAACATTAGAGCCAGTTATGTTTATAATCACTAATGTATTCTGATTACTAGCATAACTTTTGACTAAATTTCTTTTCTAGTTAGAAACTACGTTTCTCCATTTACACTGTTTCTTCTTTTAAATATTTAGTTATAAATATGCTATAAAAGCACAAAAAATTCAGCAAGATTAAAAATTTCCAGTTACTCAGAAAAAAACTTAACATTCACTCATTTTAAAGAACATCTCATTACTATAAACTATTAATTCCATTTCTTTAACATTTTCAGCTACTTTTCTCATATTATAAACTGTTTCCCTTGTATTATTTTTAATTAAATATTAAAATTAAAATCACTGAATGGTAATATTAAAAAAATATTATATTAATTTTTTTCATTATATCATTGGTTATAACATATCTTTGAAGTAAAAAATATTTTTAAAGTAAACGTACTTAAAATTTTAAACCTAAATATATTACTGTTTGCCCAAAAAAGTTTTAGATTAAAATATTTATACGATAGTTTTTTGGCTGACATAGCCGTCACGCTTGTAATGGTTCGATCTTCTATAGTCTATTTTTTTACTGTTGCTATATTAGTGGACTTTATTGTCTAGATAAACTGCATCATATTGATAGTACTTGAGCTTATTGACAGTCATGATTTAATATCGCATATACTAATTTTCCACGCAGTTCCTACAGGAAAAAGCCAATTCAGGTATCAACATCATCAGACCATAATTTGAAATTGCATTTTACATAAACCTCCCTCCTAGAACCTTAAAAGCATCCCCTTTTGTTGTCATAAATTTACGAAATACAAAAATTTGAATGCTTATATTGTTTTGTTTATCAAGGATTAATTTTATTATTTACTTAGTCGCAAAACTGTTCGTAAATTCCCAAAAAATCCGTGATAAAGATCTAAAAAATGCACCCACATCTTTCAAAGAATATAGATGTATTTTTATAATCTTAAGATATTCCTATTTTGTTGTTTATTATTCTTAAATCGAGCTTTGGATCATTGATCATCATGTCATCTATTCTTTTATTTGTGCCATATCGTGATTCGCACATTCCTGCACCCGAATATTGAGTCGTATAACCTATTTTAGACGATAATGAGCCTTCTTAAGACATTTTTTTTCCTTATCTTTCGCCAGATTTTAAATTACGTATTTTTTGGGAAAGATATGACTCTGTTTGGAAAAAAGGGTAATTGAAATGCCAAATGTGACATTTTTTTCTTTTCCGGATCTCGAAACTCGAGCCCTCCATTGATTATGCACGAATGGATGCAGAATTAATTGAACGAGTAAACGACACGAATTCTTTAAATTTGATTTAAAACTTATAAATGTTTTGTCAAAATAAATCAAATGGTTGGTACGTCATTGCTCTTTCTCTCCTGCTGCTATTTCAGTAGACTATGTTGGTTGCCATAGTCTACAGGAATAGCAGCAGGAATGTTCATTTTGAACCGTATTCAAGTGGCTAGTGATTTTTCTTAACATCCCGTCATATCAGTGGAGAGATATTAGGCTGTGCATAACACATTTAAGCACATATTTCCCCTCAGTATGATGGTCTTCAGCGAGTATCGAATGTGCTCTCCTCTGATCAAGAGAGCGACGCTTTCCTGCTGTACGTTACAATATTCCCGTGACTAATCAATAGTTTTTTGATAAAATTTGAAATAAAAAAACTTTTCTAAAACTGAATTATTTGTATAGAAAATAAGTTATTAAAGCTAAGAAAATGTGAGTTTTAAAAGGAAAGAAAACTCTACCAGCCAATAAGATTATTTTTGTGAGCTGTTTTTAGATTCATTTAATTATATACTTAAACTTCTCACTTTTGTTGGTGAAATTATTGAAGAAAGTTTAAATATGTTTGACTTTCGTATCAGCTAGATCTGAATCTTAGGTGAAAATTAAGGTCAATATTGTACATCCAATGCAGAATTTTACTCCAGTATTACGTTCATACTGTGAGAACGTGCAAGTATAGTATTACTATAACTTAATTATTAAAGATATCTTGGCTTATAATAAGTGAGATCATTAATAATTGAAAATCACTTTCCACTCGTAACAAATTTTTTTTTTTTTTTTTTTTTTTTTTTTTTTTTTTTTTTTTTTTAGTTTTTATTCTTAATGCCAGAATATTCAGGATATTCCACCTTTTTAGCACTACACGGGGAGGAAGTGATTGCAATTTATGTATTGTGGGGCTCCCTGTTGGTATGCCATCATTTCCCCGAAAGTGTGGGGGCGCATTAGTAATTTAGAAGCAGGGACCAATCAGAAGACACCTAGACTTGGCGTGCTACCCACAGAGCTATTCTTTCACATCGAAGACATTGCGACCACCGTATATTTTACGTGCCCCAGAAGCCATTAGTTAACACGACGGATCTACAGTTGATTCGAATCCATTACTTTCCGACAATGAGAGCGAAAGCCCTAACTAACCAGACCTCCACAGTCTCCGGAGTCGTAAAGTTGAACATTCAATTCTAAATTAGTGGAAACAGAGCAACGTAAAATAAATTTACTGTGCATTATGTCCGCCCGTTAATGTGATGCAAAATTTGGAATAAGGAGTGCCAGCTCAAGTTTTCACCTCATCATTTAAACATAATTGGACATCTCTTTGTAAGTTAAAATGTATTGTAGACCATCTTCCAATATGTAAAAATAGTATGAAATGAGTCCACAAATAGAAGTGATATGATGTGATAGAAGAATCTTCTTGCTTAACTTCGATTTAATATCTAGCTGCGTTTACTCGTTACTTATTACAAATTTGCCTAAGGTATGGGCTGACTATTTTAAAGATGAGAATACCGGTTCAGATGTCGTCATTTGAGCATGATTCGAAGTTTTATGTATAATAATAAGTCTAAAATGTATTAATAATGACTATCAAAATTATATAGCTTTAATTCGTCAATATAATTATTTTCTGAGCTCTAAATATATTATGTAACTATTGCAGTGTCAATGTAGACAAATGAAAACATAAAATATTGTCAAATCAGTCAATGAGAAATTTTATTTTGAATTTTTTTAATGTTATAAATTCTCCATATTAATACACAAAAAGAATTTCCTGCATATCTTCAACACGTTTTATTTGCATTGTGTAAGTACATATTTACATAAAATAAGACGCAATTTGTATGACTTAAAATGCTAACTTTCTTTTCGCAAACTATTTATTGTCTCTAATAATTACATAATTATTTAATATCTACTTTAAAATAAATTAACGATATGTTTATACTGGTTTCCCATAATTAATTTTCATTTTCACTGATAAAAATAGTCGTCCTTTCGTCACCGATAAAAAGTAATTAGTATAATTCGGACAGTAATTAGTATAAATCTCTGTCATTTCTAATTACACAATTCTTGTATTAATTAGACATAATTTGTTTGGCACAATGAGGTTACGGTCTTTTTCCAGCCTTGGACAGGATAACAATTGTTATTAAAACTGGATTGTCAAACGCTGCCTTCTGTTTATCCTTTTTTCTTTTGTTAGAATAACTAGAAGACTTATGACTCTATTTTAAATGTCCCAAAGCAAAATATAGTTATAGCGCATTATTTACTTCATTTGTTGCTTGTTTCGCTGTCAGCAAAGGAATTCATCTTCATTCTTGTAAAATATTTCTTTAGGATACATGTGTATTCTTAAAATTTACGGTTCAATAAATGCTCATATTGCTAGAAGATAAGGCTCTTAAGTTGCCTTAATATTGGAAACGTTAAGATAAATGTTAGTGGTTACAGAACTGTGTTTATAGACATGAAATATGAATTTTCGAACGAAGACCTGTCGGGAATTTAAATCGCTAACCGAGATAAAACAAAGATGATTGTATTGTTCTATACATGTAAATTTGTTTTTTAATAAAACTCACCTCTGATTATTGCAGGATTTGAGATTCGTTTTAAGGAGTTTAGAAGTAAATTGTGGGATTTGTAATAAAATTAGTATACCTTGTTTAAAATATTTTTTGTAACTTTTTTTTTAAACTTTGATTTTGTTGTAATCTTGAAAGAAAAGGATCCAAAAGCTCAATTTAGTTAAAAATATTGATATGAAAGTTTTTCCCTAGGAGATTTCAATGTATTCTTGTAAATAGGTGGTGGTAGTGATTCCTAGGTTTTTAAATAAAAAACAAGTGCAGCAGGTTCTTCAAGAACACAAATTGCATTCAAATATTAGAACATTTGCTCTCCTAAATAATAAATTCTATTTAGGATAAAGAAAGAATTAAACATCAAGAAAGCTTAAACGGCCACGCGATAGAAGTACTTAAGCATGGCTGAACTGTACCACTAATCCGGTGCTATTTTGTGGGATTCAATCGATTGTATTTCTAACTGTGACGAAATATGCAGTCTTAATATCTATTTCAAACTGTGTAATGCTACTACTCGTAAGAAAATTTTTTTATGCTTTTGAATTTTTTAAGCAGAGATTTAAGTATTACTGGGCTTGTGTGTGTGTGTGATTATAATTTTGTTTTTGGAAAATTTCCAACTGAAGCTTTACAACTACTGCTTTCTTCTAAAATGAGCCTAAATACATGGAAATAATCTAACGTGTATAAGTAGTAGTATATACCAAAGTGTTTTACTGTCTTGATTAGGTAATAAGTAAAGTAAATTAGTCGTGTATTTTGATTCACTTAGCTACTAGTTCATATTTCATTGTTGTCCTTTTAAACTTACAGTTTTAGAGGAACGTAATTTGCAATTTTAATCGAAAATGACTGTTATAAAATTTTTAGGAATATTCAATACATATAACTTCTTCGAAACTTTTAATGGTGCTGCGTTTATGTTTGTTGTAAAGGAAGAAACTTCAGAGAAAATCTCAAGCACACACTCTCCTATACAGATAAGACTCAAATAGTACTCCACCGAACTTCAGCTTTTCGACAGTAGTAAGATGGAACATCTAGCATGCAGGAATCTTCTTGTAACATAAATTTTCTGACAGCAATAAAATTGAAATATTTCATGTCATTTTAAAATAATTTTATAGTGATCGGAGTCTAAAGTAAATTGTAAATCTGGATCAGATTATTATAGTAATTATTATTATAGTGGTTCTATGTGTATGAAAAAGTAACCACATAGAACGTCTGAACAAAAACTAAATCCTAGCGTGCAAAAGCGACGAACAAAATCACTCTTATATATGTTGTTGTAATATATTTTTAACGAAAAACACTATTTCTCTTAATAGAATCGTTCATTTATATTAGTGTGTATGATTTTGTATCAAGTATCTTCCTTATACACATAGCCTTAATATTTATTTCGAATATCTGCTCTATATTTTTATAGATGAGAAATCTTTCGCCAAAATGTATCTCTTACATAAGTAAGTACTTTTCATATAACCAAGAAAAATCAGTTTCGATTTATCCATTTACACATCAACAGCTTCAGTTATGTTTGGGTTATATTGAATTATTCATCGTAAAATATATAGATACACTTTATTCAATTCAGAATATTGAATCCAATTCCCCATCCCAAAGATGGAATAGATTTCAAATGTCTGTGTATCATCTTTTTATTGGCTGTATATCAAGGGAAACTTGACCTTGCAGAATATTCTCTTCATCCGAATTATTACTCTTCAAAAATTCACATCAAATAGATTTTTTTATCTGCGTCGACTGAATTTATCGGTTGAGCGTGTTACGAGTACACTATTCTACTTGTTTTTTTCACACGTCATATACTCTATCCATTTGGCGACATTCTGTGAAAATTAACAGTGGGAAAGTCTGTTTAACTTGGTTGAAATCCTGTGTAAAAAGCGTCACGCATCGTTTTGTGGTTTCTCTTTCTCTGTGAATAATTTCTCTTATTTAACCGCCCGTGATTAGTCCTTGCAATGATATGAACCAATTCATTAGAGAAGTTACATTAAGGGAATGATAAAAAATGAAAAGTCGTTTTGGTACTCTAAATCAAACATCTTCGAGTCATTTGATTTATCGCCTTCATTGATTTTTTTTTAGTATAAAATAATCAATTCTAGTGCGATCGTCTGTGAATAAAATTTTACAAAAAATAATTATTAAATCGTTTGCAAATTAAATTTTGCACGTAGTGACAAGTTCATGTTTAATAAGTTTCAATTTCGTAGCTTTTTCACATTTTCTACTTTTAACATATTATGCTGTAATGAATTTTAATTTAAAAGTATTAAATTTTATTTTCAACTGATTTCATAATTAAAATTCGCTTGCTTTCAATTAAAAAGAATTTTGCAAAAATTTTAAACGAGAGCAAATTATAAAAAATACGAATCTGTTTTTTGGAAAAAGAAATAGTTAACGATATTGTTTCTTTGACTGTAGACTAACTTCAACTACGAAACTACGACTAGTTAAATGCATAAAAAATTATTATTTCATAAATTTAAATATGTAATAAAGTATTTAAATAAGTAATTTCTTTTTTATTAATTTTGTAAGAATTTTTCTCGGCTCTAAGTTATATCACAATATTAATGAACGCACTGGTATCTTAATTAATGGCTTGTGTTAACGTTTTTTCTTCGATATTTTTAATTAAAAATAAATTATTTTTAATTTTAGATTAATATTTTCTAAAACAAAATTGTAAACTTTTACAACGGAATTTTCCTCTGATAAAAATGAAAATAAAATGAAATTATTTGACGCCTTTAATCGGGATTATCACTTATAACCTATAAAGGTAGAGACAGTTGCGGATTAGAAACCTGTTGTAGTTCGAATTCACCATCTAAGTGATTCTTAAACTAATAATGCTTAAGTTGGGAGAATTTTGTTTCATAATATGAGGTTGTTTTATAAATGCATAAAATTGCATAAATCTTTTAAAACAAGTCGTAACTTGTATTATGGAGGCGTTTTAGCGAAGTTGCGAAATTCCCAGTTACTACCAGGACTCAGTTTAGCATGTTCGCCTTTTTCCTTCCTTTCGCATATTTTTTTGTGTTTTCTTTCAATTTTTAGTTTTATCATTCAGACAGATATCTACAAAGACATCGCCCATAATATCAGCAGGAGTGAAATACAATATTGGTTGCAAGTCCTGTTCCTTCCTACGCATTCGTCATGGATGCGTCCACCAACATAAAAACTAAACAATAAGTCAACGTGTCAGTCTGTGCAATACTCAGGATTTAGAGGAAATCTAAATTATTTTCCCTTTTTCAAGAATTTTAAACTTGATTTTTATTTATTTGTAATCCTTATTAGACATTTTTTCTAAATCCATGCACTTGTTGCCTTAAATAATTTTTTACTTTTTAAAAATACCCGCACAAGGTATTAGAAAATAATTATCTTCAATGCATTTATTTTTTTAAAAAGGAAACTCTTAAAAATTTCAATTTTATATTTCTACTTTAGTTAATTTGTAGGCTATAATAATGAAATTCTAAACTTGATGTGTCAATTATCAAATTGCGATGATAAATAAAGTGAGGAGAAAATTGTAAATGATAAAGATATTTTTAAATGACTTGAATTAGTGATAAATCAACAAAACAAGACAGATGAATATTAAATGATGCAAAAGTGTGTGTGTGATAATTTATAAAAAAAATTTCTCTCTAGTTATGAATGAGCCTGACCACCTTAACTTCAGTTAGTTGAACATACATAATTGTATTTTTGACCTTGTCGACTAAAAACATCTTCTTGAAATTGGTTAAATTTTATTTGATAATTAGCAATCACAAAGACACTCCTATGCAAAGACAAATTTATGTGTCTTTAAAAAACAAGTAAAAAATCGTTTGAATTATTTTTCTTTCTTTTTTTGTGAGATAGCTATAAAGAATAATACAATTATTATTGACCTCGTTCTTTATACTTATTTATGCCATAATTATGAATCTCTATTAATGATTTCGTTTATAAAAAATAAGCTGGAAATTTTAATGTTTTTCCTCCGTGCTCATTGGGGATTGAAGTACTGTTACTTAAGTTTGCTCGTTTTAAGAATGAATTAACATTTTTTTAGTAGTACTAAGGCATAAGCATGGTGTTTCAGTCTTCGCGTTCAAAGCTTTGCTATACAAACCTGATTACTGCAATGAATAATAGCGTGTTTGGTGTAATTGTTATGAAAAGAGAAATATAAACAAACTTCTCTGTCAAAGAGTTTTACTACCCAAATTCTCTTAAGAAATGTGCTTATTATGCATGGTGATTCTTAATTGTTTTTACAAATTAAGAGAGGTGATAGTACTCATCCAGACAAGCAATAATTACATTGTTTGGTGAAAACCTCACAGCATATGCTCAAAATGCCGATCAAAGAGTCTCGTTACACTGTTGACAGCGAAGGTACGACTGGTGCACCCTCTCGAAGTTTCTTGATGTGTTAATTTTGCCCGCGGCTACAATGATTTTAGCCACGAGATCTTCAGCTAATTCCACAGGCGGTTCATACATTAAAGATTTCATGTGCCTCCAGAAGAAAAAGTCCAGTGGATTGAGTTCCGGTGAGCGAGGTGGCCAAACCACAGATCCGCTACGTCCAATCCATCGTGCGGGATAGCATTCACGAGAATTTTCGAACGATGTTATCAGATAATATTTGAACGATGATGTTGCGCCGTTTTTAAATGACAATGTCTACTGTGATCGGCTTTCTCCGGTAACCAATAATAGCAAAATGCTACTTCTTTTCTGTAGAAATTTCCTTACTGTAAATTCGTGATAGACTGTTGATGCATTTCTACTTTCCTCTTTTCTTCCTCTCAGAGTGGAATGCTACCCTTTGTTCCTATGTAATTATTGCTTGTATGGATGGGTACTATCACCCTTCTTAATTTGTAAAAACAACTTAGAATTACCCTGTATTTCAAACATATTCTTTTAAATCGTTTTGTATAAATACGTGAATAGAATTCTGAATGATTATCGGAATTGTGCGTACACTTATTCACAACATGGAATCATCGTTCAGCATGATAATAATTCTTACATCTACTGTTAGTGTATTTTAGAGATCATTTTTCTTGGCATCTAGTCAAATTCTGTCGCTATTATTTTTACACTCTGTAACTTCATCCATTGTGGGAAGATTGTTGCGTCTACAGTTTGTTAAGGAAAACTGAATTTCCCTCACATAAATAATTTCTGAGAAATTCCTTCACATAAACAATTTCTGTTAAAATGTAACGTCTTAGAGACGATATTTATAATGTAAATTTTGAGTTAGCTCAGAAGATGGAAATAATATACAAGCTCTTGCTTTTTGTAAACTTAAGTGACTACCTTGAGATAGAATTCCATTTATTTATTTATTTATTAATAAATGTATTATTCGTTGATATTAATAAGGGATTTTAGGTTTGTGGAACAACGTTGGTAAGGACTAGATTATGTCAAAATAATTTTGAGTCTGTTTTTGGGTAAAATTTATTTTCTGTGTAGAGTTGTCATAAATGGTTCATTATCAATAATATTAATTACCTTTAAGTTGGAAAATTTTCCCGTATATTCCGATTTAAGTGCATGTCATTATCAAAATTCGTATTCATATATTAAAACTTTTTCTTCCTTATTTCTTTTATTAGGTTAGAGAGGCTTAATGTAAAATTATACAAGATTTGAATCTTAGTTAAATGGACTGCTAACCAAGAAAAAATGATATTGAAGTTGAAAAGTTACTGAATAATTGGCCTAGAAATTCTGCAAATTATTGCATTAGGAAACTTTATAGATATAGGTTACTAACAGTAGCTAAATAGTATTGGATAAGTTGTAATTCATTTTAATTCTAGAGTTATAATAATTGCAGGGAATTATATGGCTTTATTAAATAATTTGTAAGAAATATGTTACCCACACATTTTTTTAAATAGTTATACTTTCTTTTTATGGTTAGTTATTCCTTGGTTGATGTATTTTGAAAGGTTACTATGTTTCCATAATTATGATTAATATGGAGCTCTATTTCTAGCGTAAGCATTGTTTTAATCCGATTTCTACCGCAATGTTCTTATTTTCCGGTTGTTTTCATTGCAATTACCATACTGCTCCGTATCAAAATAAAATCGCTTTATCAAACGTTCCTTCTGTAAATTGTGAGCTGGAAATTAATTACGAGACATTATGGGAAATCTTATCACTTTCTCTTGTTGTTATGAGATATGAATTTACGGTACCGGTTTCCACATGTTTTAGCTGGAGGAAATGAATTAATCTCATGTGTTACACCCCCGCCTTACTGCTTGTTTGTGATGAAAAAAAGTTGAGAAGATTAACTCAGGTCAAAACGTAACCTTTACAAACCCGGATGTTTTGCGTTGTAATCAAATTAAAAAAAAAATTGTGAGCACAATCTTGTGTTCATCCTGATTAATGAATTATCTCGCGATTTCATTTAGAGTTAAAAATTGCTAGAATTCGTTGTTTCATTAAGTTTTATGCCTCTGGCTCGTCTGAAAAGCTGTCGACGAATCTTTGATGGAGGGCAATCTAATACCCTGGAGGGGTGAACGATAGCCCAATTGCTGTAGCTCGGTGCTTGACCCAATTGCGTACCACCTCGTTTTGCAATCTGTTAGTGAAGGTTGTTGCAATACTTTCGGTTTCTTCCAACCGGCTTTGATTGATACATCTTTGTTTATAATTCATGTCCAAGAGGGTATTCTGAATTCTTTTGACCAGCAAAACATTTTTAATCACTTAATTATACCTTAGAATTTGCGACACCTTTCATTTAATATTCTTTAAATACTCTTTTTTTATGAAGCTATTGTAAACAATGTTTATAATAATATCCGTATACTGAAATTTCAATTCTGAACTTTAGAAAAAAAGCATATATTAATGCTTAAGATTGCTGTTTTAGTAATAAAAATAATAGTGATTTGGTAGATTACAAATTGCTAAATTTTAAATATTATTTTAATAAAGATATTTAAAAAGGTATATAGGTTTAAGCCTGTTTTTTCTTTAATAAATTAGGGGAGGTAGTTATTTGTGTTAATATGTTTTATTTTAATAAAAAATATATTGTCATTTTATTAAAATAAAACATATTATGTAATTAAAATTTTAATATTACAGATTTATGTGTGTTTTTAAAATAATTTAAAGAAACTATCCTGGGGTTTGTTTAATTTATTATGAATTTGTAATATGTAAATACGAAGACATATTTCTTGCTAAATCAGCTGAACGAATAGATTAAATTTCATTTGAATGAACTTAATGCATATCCCTTTTTTAAACACGATATTATCTTAAATTACAGAGTTTATGAAAGCGAGACTTGGAAATAAAAACTGAACAAAATTAAAAATGTCTCTCTTAATTTACTGGAGCTGAAATCCTTTTTGTAAAATTTTCGCTTTTTGAATTTATTTAAAGTGGCATTATATATATATATATTTTACCCGATCACACTGAAATGTCCTTCGCCATTTTATTAAAGACGATATCAATATATCCTCACTGATTCTGATTATTAAGAATAAATCTTTCGTAAGCAGGATCTAGTTAATTTCTTGTCGACCGTAATTGTTGACTCTTGAATTTTGTTCAAGCGTGTCCTTCGTTTCTGTATGTGAGGCTCTGTTTACATCTCGTTAACCATTTTCGCTTTTGAAATACGCTTTCATTATCATTTGCTTCCACTTATATTCTTTCCACTTAATTTGCGGTATTCTATAATGGCACGAGCTACTTGTGATTTTCAAGTTGTTCTTTTTGTCCTCTTTGTAATGAAAATTGTTCTCTAGTGTTGCGTGTTTTTAGGACAAAACTTCGTCTGTTTTAGCACCCACCCATTTTTAATTAAGCTTTAAACTTTCATTTCAATTTTTTTTCTGCCTCAAGCTAGGATTTTGGGCTATTTGGTCAATAGATGATTTAAATTTTGATAAATGGTAATGTAATTGGATGTAAACTGTATTAGAAAGATGTCCTTTTCTTTGATTTATTTTTCACATAGGACAAAAGAAATTCCATAAAACCATTACTTTTACCTTTAGGTTCTACTTTACTGAACTAAAGTGATTTGTACCAATTTTTTACCAACGAAGTCTACTGTCAATGAGAACAATGACCTCTAATTCTAAATTTTCCTTTCAAAAAAGAATCTATGATAAACACTCACAACTAAAATAAATTTACCTTCAACATAAAGGAAAAAAAGAAATTAAGGGTTATAAAATAATTTAAATTTTTTTATCAAAATAAATTTTTAACTTTTGGATTTAAATAATTAAAAAAAAGAGAAAATCCTTGTGGCTGGGCGTTTATCTAAATTTATGCTACTGAATATTTTATTTATTTTTTGTCGGTCCATTTTATTTTTGACTTGAAAATGAATAAATATCAAATGATGAAATTAATGCTTTTCTTTTCAACATAACTATTTTATTATTACCACTGGAAAAAAAATTTTTTTTTTAATTTTAAAAGCAATTAAATATTTTCAGTATTGCAATTTCAGTTTCGAAATGTATTATATCAAGGTAAAATTGATTATAGAAAAATTTGAACTGAAGAATAAGAAGAATAAGAATCGAAAGATTTTTTTAAATACGTATTATTTAAAAAAAAAAAAAAAAAAGAATCCCATTTTTGAGATATTTTTATTTTGTATGAATATTTAATTTCTTTGAAATAAGTCACACACGTATTTAGATTTCCAAAATGATGAATTTCTTGAATAAATAGGGGTATATTGTACATATTTTGAATGTAATTTTATTTAGGCAAAGTCTCACTTATAATCTATGTTAAATTTTAATAAAGAATGGAATACCATTTTAAAATTTATGAAATCTTTAAAAATCAGTTTTCTTAGCTGGTTATTTAAAAACTTTTTCATAAAGATTTCTAAAAAAAGTCCTCCCCCCCAAAAAAAAAAAATTTAATAGTGATAATGTATACATATTTTAAATCACAAGCTAAGGACTCAAAGAAATAAAGCGGAAAAAAATGTTTTTAAACTTGAGCGATTCCAAAATGGCCTTTTATTTTCTATCAAAATTCTTCCAAATAAGATTTCATTCGAGATCCAAATATTGCAATTATGATTTTTGTAAGCATTTCTGCATAAAAAAAGTAGGTGAAATTGAGTTGCTTCTTTTTTAAAATCATGATAAGCTTATATAATCTTTTTTTTCAGTTAAGTATCTCTGAATTTATTATAAATCTTTAATACATTATTAAATATATCTCCTGTTTATATACTTTTTTGAATTTACAATTGAATAAATGTTCAGTTGAGAATAAACTTTTTACAGAAAAACAATTCTTGCTTACGTAAATGTATGAAATATAGTGAATTCCCTGTGCTTTTAAGCTCGAGTTGAAATCCCCAAAACTACCCGAACAAGCTGTCAATGTTTTTATTGAGAACTTATTCAACTCTTTCAAATAGAGTAATGATTCGACTTTTGCTCTTTCGCCGTTTCAAGTAGTCTGACCTCAGGAAATATACTTTCCATCTTATGTGGGAAAGTAATAAAAAAAAGCGATTTCTATTCACTATTGAGTGTTCAGCGTTTTAAATCTCAGCAAGCCTAGGGCGTCCTTTCTTTTGCAATTAAACAGATTGAACGAAAACGATCTCGTCTGTCAAAAAGAAGCAGACCACGCGAAAACTGTGATACCTGGCATGGGAGTTCGATCGCACGTATCTTTATTTATTTTTTTGATCATCAGGGTTATTCTCTGGTTTTGCTCGGGATGTACACCCCGCTGATACTGGTCATATGACCTTCGATCGGGTAAGTGGGACTCGAGCACGTTTCGGTTTATTTTATCGCAGGGCTCTGCGTTGGCGAAAATTTGCTGGTGATCTTGTTTATGCCACTGTTTTTGTATCGATCGACGCGGAAAGTTTTTTTTTTTTTTTTCAGTTGTATGATAATTAGATCAAACACATTTAAATACATTTCTGCTTATACAAATTTTGAAAAATAAGCATGTTTTTAGTTTTTAATCTTTTATTAAATTAAACATTATTAATAATTAAACAATCTTCAAAAGTTAATTGGTCTAAAATTATCATTCAATAGTTAATAGTGATTCTGAACTTTTATGAATTTTGTTATGACATATTTTAAGAAATATTTTCAGATTATTAGTTTTGTCTAACAACTTGAAATATAATTTTAAATATATTTCTGAAAATTAAAAAGTTATTCCTTCTGTTCGGTGTAAACTATCGTATGATTTTATAATTGCATAAATTTTGATTTTCAGAAATAGAAATATGTAACACTGTAAAATAAGAAGTTGTTCGTAAATATTTATTAACATTTTAAACATTTTTTTTTCAGCTTAAGATATCAAAATATTGAGTTTCGTTTTGAGGTAACTGTCTTCATGCAAAGTATTGTCAACTATTAATTATCATCTGATTTTTTAAAAATTGAAAGTATCGTGGGAAAATATTAAAATGGTTCTTAAATATTGATTATAAGCTTAATATAAATAAACGGAAAATTTTCTTTTCTATATGCTATTTTTTCTAAAAATTCAAAATATGTCACGAAATAAGCTTTTATTATGTTAACTCTCATTATCTATTCAGTAGTGACTTAATACAAATATCAGATGCTCAGAGCAATATCAACTATCCGACAAAAAATACCTCTTATAGTTAATTTTACAAGATTGTTATGTATCCTAAAAATTAAAATTCATTCCTTAAAAATTAAGGAATCATTTTCAAAAAAAAATTTCATGATAATTTTCTATAATTCGCAAAATATCATTATCTTTGATTTACTATCTATCCAAAATATTTTTCTATCCAAATATTTTTCTAAGAAATATTCTTCAAAATATCTATCTACAAGTACTTATATTTATTATGTATATTGAAAATGAAAAGTGGTTTATAAAATTGCATTTGTGAACAATTAATTTTTTTACGTTAATGAATGATAAAATACAATATTACCTAAAAGGCGTTTTAAAATAAAGTAATTTTATTCATTAATAATATATTTTTAATGAAATATATAAAATGCACTATTTGATTTGGAATATGTTCCTTATGTTTATTAAAAAAATTACCTTTTTCTGTTGAAAAAATTGATATCGATATATATTTGTTAAAAGAGTGAATGATTTTAAATAAAGCTATCAAAAAATTTATTAATAAGTTAAGTTAGTACTATTTTTACTAACTTATAAAAATATTCTCTTTTCATTTTTCTTTCAATGTTTAATCTGATGCTGAAAAATGCATATCTAATTATAATTTCCAATTTCTAGATAAAATTTATAGAGTTCTATAAGTGTTATCAAAGAGATATTAAGTACAAAGCAGTCCTTTATTTAGTAAAATCGAGTGTTTATAACATTTTTTTGAAGTATTTACAAATATGTTTTTCATGCTAGAATCTGAAAAATAGAAGCTATAAAAAAGATTATCTAAGGACATTCATCAGTGGACGTGATTCCGATAAAAACTGAACAAATAGTTTTTCTCTATTTATTTAGTTTGACACCAGTGTAAACATTACTTAAGTGTTCCTGAAGCGATATCAATAAAATACAAGATGAATTTTGAGATTTGACTGCAATATTTTAGAATTCATTTATTATTGAATAGTTTTAATGTATGTTAATAATGTAATACTAATGGGATACTATATACATTTATACATTCATGTAATTATGTACTATTAATAATGGAAAACATTACATTAGATGACATATTCATTTATTTTTGAAATGTCAATGCTTTTGAGTTTCTAAAAGAGCAAATGATTTTATATGGAAAGAATATATTTTTGAAAATTTGCTTAAGACTTTTTTTTATGATGTTGATTTTGAGTTACTTTACTATAATTTAACATCATTTTCATTATAGTAACTGTTCTATTTTTATTTCATACACATTTTTATTTTTAAAAATATTCTACATAATTTTCTAAATTACTTCGTTTTTTGTAGTCATTTAATAAGTTATTGCAATAAAAATAATCCTGCATCCTTAAAAAATAAATTTTTTTTTAGTGCAAGTATTTGTATATAATTTAAATTCTTATCTCAGATTATAAAAAACTGTTTTTATTTGCACATAATTAAAAACCAAATATAAACTTAGCGTTTTTACAAAGGATAATGTTTTGTACTAGACACGTAATGGAAATAATTTGATAAAAATGTTTGTTTTAAACCAAAATAATTTTAATTTTCAGTAAAAATAATGTTTTTCTTTTCTCAGATAAACAAAAATCGTATACTGTATTGTATTTTCAAATTGCAGTTTCAGATTTGAATTAATATTTTTTAAATTATTTTAAAACATCTAGTTTCTTTAAGTTAAAAAAATTTCATTGTATAGTTAGTTATTATTAAAAAGTCTTAAAGGTGCGTTTTAAAAGGAAATCTTAATATATATATAATTTAAAAAAAAACATAATTTTTAGTTATTAAATATTCTCTAAAAAGTAAGATATTATTTCGATTTTATTAATAACAGTTTTTTTTATAAAAATTGTAATAGTATATTAATTATATAAAAATTGTATTGATTTAATTGTTATTCTTTGATTATTTAAAGTCAAATATATCATGTTAAAAAATATAGAAATTTCATTCACTTAGCATACTTCTCAATATTTTTTTCTAAAATCTTTTATTTTCTAAGATTTGTTTTTCATATTTTTACTTTTTTAATTTTTATTACATGAAGAAAATTTTTCTAATAATTGTTTCCATTTAAAAAAATATTTAATTTCATGTTTTTGCATTTAATTAAATAAAGTTAATTAAATTTCGGTTGTGTTATAAGACACGTTTTTTAAAAAAAGCTGTCAGAAATGTATGTTTTTTGTACTTGGATATGTAAAAAAAAATTCAACATATGTGTGAAAATTAATTAATGTATAAAAGAATTTTAATGCTTAAACTATGATAATTCATTTATTTAAGTTTTTTGTTGTTAATTAAATATTCTTATTAGTTATGTCTTTATTCACTTGTTATAAATAACCTAAAGTACACATAAAAGTCTAGTTTTATAGTTACTTTTTTAATAATAATATAGTATACTGTAATTCCGGTTATTTACCGATTAGAAAAATAAAACTAAGAAACGGCTTAGTAAAATTAAGTTTAATTTGTTCTCTAATTTTTAATATTTAAATTGTTAGAATAAATTTTTTAAAATCAACTCTTGAACATTGTATGCACAGATATTCATAATTAATTGTAGCTATATATTAGATTTTTTATTGTTTAAGCAAACTAAAACTCTTAAGAAAGGGCTTTGAAAAATAATCTCTTTAATTTGCGCCTTTATGTTTAATATTCACATTATTAGAATTCAAATTCTTAAAATCCACTTTGTATATATAAATATCCAGGCACAAATATATCTAAAATTATTCGTATAAATAATTTAATTTCTTTAGAATGGGTACTGAAGTGCTAATTTCACCCTCACCTATTTTTAACATTAATTGTAACATTTTTTTCTGATTTGCCGCCCTTCGCTTTTTTGCTCTCTATCATTTTCGACTATTTTACTAGAAGTCATTAATTTTGTATAAAAATAAATCAAAATAAGCAGTTATTTTAACCTTCTCGCTCACTTTGCTTCCATTAACCTTGAAAAGAACGTCGTAATAATTATTTAACATTCACACGCATTTAAGAGATCGTCTTGCTATACATTTTGATAGTTTGGTAGAAATTAAAATCAAACGAGAATTAATTGCAGACGATAATTATTTATCATTATTCATCATAATTAGTGAAATTTTCAAGACATAAAAAGATACAACGTATCGCGTATCGTGTAATTTTTTAACACATAAAGTATCTAAATACAAGTATTTTTAATGTATAATTTGACTTAAAAAATATTAAATATATAAGCTACTCTTGAATTTGGTACTTAACTAATCAAAACTTTTTTCAGTCTGTCCTTGAAAGTTAAAGAAAATGCGTTAAAAAAGTATTTTCTTCTTCATTTGCGATGATTTTATGCTTGAATTCCCATGAAAATGAAAACCGAGAAACTCTGTAAGCGTGACAGGGTACTATTTCATTAAACGGAATCGCGGACTATTTTTTTTTCTCCTTTCGCCATCCGCACTTCCGAAACATTTAAAAACCGAAGTCTTTGACCTCTTTAAAACTTTTAATCTTGCTCTGACCACTGCCAGAACCTGAATAAAAGATTTATTCCCGATGAAAGGGGGGAGGGTTGCAGTTTTTTTTTTCACTCTACAAACAACTCTTGTGTACAAGATGGTCAAAACACGAATTAGTATTCATTATACTGATCCTCTAAACCTAAGAACAAAGAATGCGGAGATGCTTTCTACTTAAATGTCATTTCGACGATTCCACTTAAAAAAGCTTTTTGGCTCCACAATTTTGTAATAATCACTTGCGTCGAATAATTTTCGTCAATTATATTCATACTCATGTTAGGTGTATTGATCGTATTCCAAATTGTAGTCTTGTTTGTTTGTATGACGTAGAACTTTATAATCTTCGTAGAATTTATTGTTATTATGAATTTTTCATTGAATGCAATCAGTTGCCTCAGCTCTTGCATAATGTATGTATGATAAATAACGAAAAATAATGCAGAAATGCTTTCAATTCTTGTTTGAAAATGTCTTGATGGGGATAATTTTTTATAGGCGGAGCTTTAAATCACGAATAGCATATAACCAGCAGAAGTTCTATGTTGGTATTTTAAAAACTGCTTTTATGCTATCCTGTCTAAATTAAGGTACGAAAAAATCCTCAATATGTGGCAGAAAATACGAAGTATAATAATAATCTCTAAAATTTTTAGAACATGGATAAAATGAAGAAAATTCCAAACGAAAAATATATTTTTGATGTATTGATAATTTTTGAAAATGAAACAATAAGAAATGCGGAAGATAAATATTTGGCAAAGCAATGTTAACGTAAAAGTATGAAATTATGGACATAGGATTTAATTTTCTTTATATATATATATATATAGTTAAAAAAATTCAGTGAAATTAACGCCGCTAAACTTTATTCTGGTAAAAATAAAATGCGGAATAGGAATTTAGGAATTTCTTGGTGATTTTTGCAAACTTTTAGACAAAATTTAGTTTCAGTAACAGAAATGTATCAACTGAATTATACTTTAAACTTTTTTAAGTATAATTAAGCACGGAAGTTTTTTTTTCTTAAAACTATATACTTGCTTAAGAAGAAAATTAGCAATGCATTTTGCATAGTTTTCATGTCATTTTATTATTCGAATGTTATTTTTGTGCATAAATTGTGCATAATGAAAATTAACTATTTTGATTGTTCATAATGATTCGACGTCTTACTTTTTTTTCATATAAAATTTACAAAATGTTTACAAAACGTAATTTCTGGATTGTACTTTCTTAATATATTTGTGATTTTATAATCGTAAAGAATAATTAGAGTATCTAATTTTATTGAAAATGCATACATCAGAGTTTAAAACTAGTTAAGAAATTTTCTTCTAAGAGAAAATAAATTTTTTATTTATTTATTTAAAAATTTTATTTTTTTCGCTTTTCCATTAATAACGAGGCTTATCATTCTCTCGCTCACTTTCTATGCAGTACAGGATCTATTTTTACTAGACGCAGTTTTAATCGTATCTAGAAAAAATAGATAGAATAACTCATATCTATTTATTTAGATATGATTTGAAAAGCAGTTCACAAATGAATTCTGAAAAAAAGGAGCTATTGATATATTTTTAAAATCAAGATGCTTCCCGTGCTATTGAGATATTGCATAGTATGAAATAAAGAACTTAATTTACCTTTAAAACTTGCAAAAATAATAATAAAAATTCAACATATATAGTTTCTTACAACTTTTTACATTGAAATTTATTTGTTTAGGAGCTTTAAGAATTAAAGCAAAAATTATCTATTTTGGCATCATTGATACAAGTACTTGATTAAAAATTCATATCAAAATTACAATTTATAGTGGAAAATTTCCAAATGAAATTATCGATCTATAACTATTGTGCTTCTTACACAAATGCTTTACAGAACACGTGCTATGTTTGTGTCATATAGTATATATTGAAATTTTGAGACATCTCGGAACATTAGAGTACAAATGAGCCCGTAAATCCACCAATACGAAGGATTACTTATATTCCAGACGAAATTTATAACCACAAGTAGTGCAAATGTGCTTTTAAATTAGTCAAATATGTAGGAGATTCGCCGTAATCTTAAGATATTTCTGATTATAAGGATGCTAATGAGCTTTTAAATCAGTCAAACATGTAAGATTTTCCTGGATCTTTTAGGTAATTCTTAGGTATATCCTTTGAGGCATTTATACCTACAAAGAATGCCAATAAACTTAATAATTTTTTTAATCAGCCAAATATATTTTTCCTACTTAGTGTTCAACAGTAATTGAACAGTAATTGCTGATCATTGAATGATTGCGATTAGTCGCAAGTATTTCCATGACATTTTTTCTAAGCTAGGTCTTTAATTATGTAACTCCTGAACATATTCTGAAAGGCAAAATAAATGGATATTCTGGCCGTATCACAGAGCTTATATATTTCCTCCAATCACGAGTAGCAATGATCCAAAACCAAAATAAATGAATTTCAAACCAATGTTATAAGAATGAAAAATTTTAAGGTAAGCAGAATTTATTTTGGCCAATTTCTAATTTGAAATTATTTAGTTCATAAGAGCTTTATTACACTTTGTTTTTATTTTGGAAAATAAGATTTAAAAGATGGTAAGAAACTTGAACATAGTGGTTGAACATTTTCGAGATTCGATTTCTTCTAAAAATATTAGTTACCTAAATTCCTTCACAATATATATTTGTGATTGATAAATAGAATCCTAACACCTGGACAGCACCTTGAAAAACAATGTAAATTGTGCTCTATTATGGTGTAAGTTCGAAGAATTATTTTTGATTGTTGCTACATTTTCAGTCATGTAGAATGAGTGAATGAAACGATAAATCAGCATCGCTAAGAACAAAAGCTCTGACTTACGTTCATAACAATCAATTTGGAAACTTAATATGAAAATTGATTGAAAGCGAGGTCAACTGCTATTGAATGCTGCGTATAACCACTGGTGTAGATCACTGCAAAACAATCCCTGGAACGTTTCCTTCGAAAAAGCTTTTTTTGCGTACAAATCGAAAGATTGAATAATATAATAGATTCGCCAATGATGTCAAAAAGAGTGATTGGTTAGATGAGTGAGTTAACGGCGTTAATAAGGAAGGCGTTTCTAGTAGCTGATACTGGTGGGCGTAAAACGGATAAAAAAATGTTTTCATTAGGAAATGGTAAACAACTTGTCGAACAAAAGCAGAAGGTTGATAAAACAAGGACGAAAAATGAGTCTTTTAATATTCAGAACAGGCAATGTTGGTGAATAGCCGCCTGGGGTAGTGAAAACTAAAATCTTTGTTAGCACTCTCCACCTGATCGATGCAAACGATAATTTAAGGAATGGCGGAAGTTGGGAACACACTTCCCCTTCTCATATAAGTAGAATGTGTACTTCAGCATAATCATTATTTCGTTTCCTTGGTGCTATTTTTAATTAAGATTTTGTGCATATTCTTTGCGCTTATTGGCATTGCCAATATTCGATGTGAATATCCTTGTTTTAGCAGTCACTGAAACATGAGAAACACTTCTGTATTCGGTAAAAAGAAAAACACTTCTGTTTTTCTTTTGAGAAGCTGTGTTTCTTTAGAATATAAAAAATATGATTTAGTAATGTAATAAAATTGTATTGCAATGTGGTTGCTTTTTCTGATATCAATTGCTGGAAGATAATTTCAATTATCAAATTTCTATTAAATATATTAAGCTTATATTTTAGAATCAAATCCTAATATGTTGATTTAAATTTAACATTTTAGTTAACATAATTTAATACAGTTTTAAGTTATTGAATAATTTTTTTAGTATGTTTAATTATAAAACTGTATTCGGTAACTTAATATTGTATAATGCATGTATTGTATTTTTTTATTGCATTCGATTGGCATACTTAATTTATATGCGTGTTATTTCAGATTCTTAGATAAAGAATTATAGATGATTTTTATGCTGTTTTAATCATCCAAACATAAAAAAGATTTTAATTATAAAATTTTTATTATTTGTAATGTGTGACATAAGTTTTTTCTTTCTTTTTTTTACTCACAATATTTTTGAATCAAGATTTTATTTATTTAAATCAAGATTTACTACTCTCGCAAGCTTAATAACTAAAAGAATTCGTATCCAAACACCAAAATTTTATTCTTAATAAGTTAAGATTAATTTATTTAATTTCCATGTCACTTCGAAAAAACTGAAAACCAATCCCTACCGCATGTTCTTTAACAGCAAATTAAATTTCTCCGATGTCCGAACCCTCTTTTAAAAAAGCTGTAAAATTCCTTTTGATGTCGATTTTTTGGAAAAAATTTTCTCAGATCGACGTAGTAAAAACTTTATGAAGAAGAAAAAGAATTATTTCCCTTTTCTTCAAAACAAGCGTGTGATTTTTTTGTATGTCTTACTATATTATTTTGTATTATTTTTCTTACCTTTCTGCAAGAAATAATGCTTGCTTCAACGATTTTTATTACTTTCAAATAGTTTCTGAAATACTTGCTTTTGATTCTACTTTTTGTAGTAAATCTTTATTTTTAGTCCATTTATTAGAAATTTCAGAACATACCTAGTTTTTGCACAATTATACCTAATTAGTTCTGAACTTTGTCAGGTATGCTTAATTAGAAAGGAATTTTGGTATTTGTTAGAAAAATTACCGCTCCATTTCGCACAATTTACATGAGATGAAATTAAAAAAAAAATCCATTAATTATAAGAAGTCATCGAGGCGTGTGTTAGAAAATAACAAACTTTTTATTTCAAAGTGGAATTCTTTAATGGTTATTTGAAAATGGAAAGCCTATTGAATACCCACAATTTGATATAGACAGGTACTTTCTATTACTGTTTCATAACTTTCAAGAAGTGTCAACTTTTGTGCTACATTTTGCATGTGTTAATTGTTATGAAATATAATTTGAAATTACATTTTACCATTTAGATTTTATAAATAAATTAATCATTTAAAAATAGAGTAGACTGCCTTATATAAAGTAATATACGAGTCCCATTAGAGCGCAAGTCGAATCAACTACTATTTCAGTATATCGTTTCCAATAGTGTGGTGATATTCCCATTAATTTCGTGCGTTTTATTTAAAATTACATTTTAACTAAATTTCAATACAACAAATGAATATTGATAGTTTAATAAAATTCGTTAAAATGATATTCGTATGTGTTGACATTTTTGGGAGAGAGGAACGAACTTTATAGAAAAATTTTATTGAGAATTTTCATATATGTATATAAGAATTCTTATATAATTATTTTTACGTTTAACTTTTCTACTTTGCTTTTCGAAAACAAAGGTAAATTCTACTGGAGTAAAAACTAAAATTCAAATGGAAGAACCTTGAAATGACCTTTTAAATATTGTGTTATACATCCACTTTTTGCTATTATGTTATTTTTGGTATTTTTTTATAAATTACCAGATGTGAATGTAACCGGATTGTGTTTCTTTCGAACACTATCTTGATTAATCCGGATCAGAATTTTAATGGAAATCCTTATTAAATTTGTTCAACAATAGAAAACTCAACTGCCATCTTTTGGCTTAAGTCACCATTCAAACGTGCGCCAAGCGACTTCAACTCTGCGACTCTTATCCGGTTAAAGAAAAACAAAACAAACGTAACCTTGCTCGTATGAGAACGGTGATAAAATATCATGCCAAAGCACGTTGCAAAGGATTGGATTTTTATTGTTGATTACCAAAAAGAAGCATCGATAAACAAAACAAAGAAAGGATGAATTTGAAGTCGGATTAAAATTCAGAGGAATTTCCGTCTTTGGTTTTTCTTCTGCAAGAATAATACTGTAATTTCTTTATTCAGTTCTTATACATAAACAGACATGTGCAAATTAAGTCTGCATTCTCTACAATTTTCAGATGGGTACACCATATTATTTGTAGTTTCTCATTACAGAGAAGATTTGTGCATATTTTGTTTGTTTATTTATTCAAATACACTTGGCATTTTTTTCTCTCTTTTATTTCGTCTTCACCCTAATGAAGGGTTATTTGACACGGTCTATTGCATACGCCATTGATAAGGTCGCTTCGTAAAATGAAGTTGCTGAAATCTTATTCGAATGGAGTTTTCACTAAAATATCAAACAGCGAGTCCATCGGAAATAAGGACTCGCCAAGTATCAGAAGTTACAGCCTTCTTTGAAGTATAAGCGTTAATTAGTATAGTTGTTGTGACATTTCGCTCGTAAATTAACATGTACAGCACAAGTTTCGTTAAAAATGACAAGTCAGAGTATGTGATTAGTATTTATTGATATGACTTAAAAATGATTGAGGAAGAGATTTATCTGTGATAGTTGTGGTCACAATAGACAGCGATTAACTAGATCTTTATTTTTAGGGTACAGGGACCACTTTTCCACCTTCCATGTGTGGTGCATAATTATAGTGGTTGATAAATTATAACCTAGCTTGTTCCACATAATTTTATGTTTTGAATTTTACCAAAGATTTTTGGAAATTTGGCTACTTGTTATATACATATATATAACGATTTTCAATGCACATACATCACATGAATTTAAATGTTGTACTTCTATTGCTTTAGATTTCTTTTAGATCCTCAAAAATTAATAATAACCGTTAATTGAAATGATAAGTACTTCTAGTCGCTTTAAACCTCTTCTTAAGTCTTAAACTTAAGAAAAAGCACATATAATTGAAGAGGAAAATGCTTTTGATTTGCTCAAATGGATGTTAAAAACACTCTAAGAGTTCTTTTAATTAAAATTGGAATTTGTTATCTCTTTGCTTCACTTATATTTTTAAAAATCACATTTCATGTAAATATTCTAAAAATATATGTATTAATCTATATATGCAAATTTTTATGTTTATATTTTACATGTTAAACTTTTATTTAATTGTTTTCTAGTTTTCCTCTATTGATTTTTCATATTTTATTTTTGTGTTAATATAAATTTTTATCTTTTAGTTCTGATATTTCACAAGTGTAAAATTAAAAATGTGAAAAGATATCTGTATAATTAACTTAATATATTTTTGGAAATTAAGATTTAAAACTTATTTTACAATCTGTTATCCATTCAAATTGTCTCGGATGGGCAGCCGAATGGTCAGATGCCTGGCCTTCGTTTCATTGGTTTGTAGATTCGTGTCCCACCTTGGTTCGGAATCTCCATTTAACTGTAGATTCAAGTGTGAAAAGAAATGCCCATAATGTGGAAACCAGTTCGAGTTATAGAAATAAAATAAATAAATGTAAAATGTAAATTTTCATTTTAAATTGTCTTTTAATTGATTTTTTTTATACTTTCCTTATGCCGCCTACTCTGTCTAGTGGTTAGCATGTCTGACTGCGGATAGGGAGGTCTGGGTTCGAACCCCGGTTCGGGCATGGATGTACTTTCTCTCTCTCTCTCTCTATCCTGTCTTTGTCCTTTCCTTGTTCGAATGGAGTATGAATGGAACCCTATAAACGGCCTATAAATGGCCTACCCTATAAACGGGTATCTATGGCATGTGTGTTCAGAAGTCAAGTCAGTCTTCTGCCCTTGTGGTTCCTCTCCAAAAAAGAAGCTGAATACTACTCTACGCCAGATCTTCTGTACCTGGTGTGAGCTTTCCTGCACCAGGGGGATAAGCACAGCAACATACTTTCCTTATAATTTTTTGTGTTCAACATTCTTTTGCTCATATTTATCCACATTATTATTTTATTTTTCACATTTTTCTGGTATATATATATATATATATATATATATATATATATATATATATATATAAACAGGAATTTTTTCGCAAAATTTCACTTCATATTATTTCCAAGTTGTTTTAATGAGGAAGTAAATTTATATTTTTCCTTGAAAAAAAGTACATTCGTATTTTATTTTATTTCAGATATATAATATTAAAATAATGTATATATAAACTCAAAAATAGAAAAATATATTTATTAAACTAAATAGTAATCGGTTTTTGTATGTGAGTATAAATATTCTTTCAAATATTTAAATAATATAATCTGCAAATAAAAATCAGATGTCAGTAAAACATAAATATTATTTTCTTTATAAATGTGCTTTATCCCCTTCATAAATTTATGACAGTTTTCTATGTTTATGTAGATATTGAAAAATATTAGCATATTTTTCAAGTAAGAGATTTCTTTAAAACATAAAGTACCTTAAAAGAAATCGTTGAAAGCATGTTTTATGCAATTTTATTTTGGTTCTAAATCTTCTCGCTTTTCTTAAAATCCAGAGCAAAATATTTTTTAGTTAGTATTAAATTTAGCATGCATTGCTTTGTTAGAGATTGGGTTACGTTATAAGCTATTTTGTAGCACTAAAATAATTTTAATAAAAAAAAAAAATTAATATCACAAATTATTTTTTTTTATTCTTAGAAATGATTTTAGAATTATTTAAAGTTAATAAAATGATAAATTAAAAAAAATTACATCAAAAATATAACGAAAACTAAATAACTAGTTTTGACAAATTTACAAACTTCGAATAAATAAATGTTAAAAATGTGAACTTAATTGCATTCATAAAAATAAATAAATGAAGTAAAATTTACTAGGAAATGTTATATCATTTTTTTTTATCTAAGAACTCTTGATCTTTTTTTCTGAGTCTCTTCACTTTTTTGCTTAAGTCTCTTTGACATTTTTTGTGGTGATTTGACACTAAAAATTTGGAAAGGAGTTGTGATATGAGATTCGTTGTTATTTTAACATTTTAAAATATTCTTAATTAGAAAGGAAGAGTTCTTTAATGTTTCACTGTTTATGGATATTAGAAAATAACTAATTTTCTCAGTCTGGGTATCATTTCTTCAAACTATTTTTATTTTTCTGATTCTGTAAAATTGGTAATTTATGCCCAATGATTAGGAAGTGATTTAATTTTCTAAAAACTACTTATCAGTAGTTGCAAACTTAAAAATATAACTCTATTTGCATTCGCAAAAAAAAAAAAAATAGTACACACAGACAAACATGAAATATTCAAGCTTATTTAATTAGCAATCAATAAAGATTTTGAGAAATTCTTTAGCAGTTTTGTTATTTAAATAAATTAGAAAGTTTCATCAAATAAAAACGGAGAGTACAGGAAATGATCACTTGCAGCTTACATGAAGAAGCTCAAATGTTGGGGTTTCTGCTAATTCAGTTGAAAACTGAAAATAAGCCATACTTTATGGCATTCGAGGGGGAGCGAAACTAATTAATTGTGTTTTTTTATTATTCTTGCTGACGTGTTCCTTGTGTTGAGATTCCAAACATCTGGTAGAGTCATTCCCTGTTTATTATTATTATTTTTTTTTTTATCTTCTGAGCCACCTGTGTTGATTCTATGCATTCGTCGCGTGACACAATCAAAGTCGTCGCGCCGAAAATATCCAGTCCGTGCGTAATTATTCACGAGCTTTCCCTAGTAAGTTGAGAGAACTTTTTTTCGCTCACTTGCACGCATTCATAGGCGTAATTTGAACAACAATTTTATTTCCCTTCTTTTTTACGCAAGTAAAACCGTTTCCTTGGTCTAGCTGCTGCAGTTTCTTTTCCGTTTTTGTTCATAACAATATATTAGTGTGTGTATTTCCTGGAATCCCAAGGCTTTTGGTCATGGCATGTGATGATTTTTCAGCTCCTGTAAAAGATTTCTTAATCAATGTTACCTTTCACTGAGGAATTTTATCACTGTTGATGTCGTGTTTGAAAAGAATTTCTTGCTGTGCTAATTTAGCTGTTTACTTTCATTAATAGAAAATAATGTATGGGAAGAAGATATATTCTCACCTAATGGGAGAGGCTTACAGTCTCGGAAAAAGAGAACCCCACAAAGATTTTCCAGATTTGGTGAAAGATTTTTTAGTTAATGAAACTTCCGATGAGTAACTTTACTATTGATTATGATATAACTATTGATAATGTTTTGCTTTCGAAATGTAATTAAACCGGAATTATTAAAAGAAGCTTCCGGTCTTGAAGAAAGCGTTCTTGTTCAGTTATATTTCTTTTATGAATACTTACTTTGTAAAAATTATTCATTGAAAAAATTTTTGGTCTTAGGTTTAAGCAAGGAAAAAAAAAACTTTTCGCAGATACGTTTTTACAACACGTAAATGAAGATTATGATTCCAATCCTCCGGAACTCAACCCAAAGAATTTTTGTTATATCCTGAGATGTGATGTTAGCCACTGTTGAAATTTCATTATCAATGTTATTTTTGTTCAAAATATGTATCAGGATCAGGATCATATATTACTTTCTAATATATATATATATATATATATATATATATATATATATATATATATATATATATATATATATATAATTCACCACTCTCATTTGTTCCAAAAATCCTCGTGCGTTTTATTAATAAAGAATTCATGGAAGAAATTGCTAATTTTAGAATAAGAAAATGAACATTCACCTATTATTAAAGGAACTTCATTAAAATTTAATGGATTGCTGCCCTATGTACTGGGCTATCATGTGACGATCTGCCAGTTTCAATGTACCTCCTTGCAATCAATATAGCATTTTTCTAAGAAGCTTTAAGCCAATTATATCTAGCTTCAAAAAAATTAAATTTCGTACGTATTTTGCCATATTTCCTTCATTGAATCATACATCTTTTTTAAGAAGAAATATTTTCACATGTCGTGTGTTTTTCAACTCTACGCTTACAAAAACCCCAGGAGATTAATAAACTAGCCAATTATAATTTCAGTATGCATCAAATAATTATATAAACTAATATAATATCGATGTCTTCTAAATAATAATATTTTTTCAGTAATTATTTATCAATGTGGCATCTAACATTACCATTCAGAGATTTGTATCTTACGCGAGATTTTAACTGCGAAGTATAAACATCTTGATCCAAGACCACACTGTAAACCAAATATTAGGCCTGAAAATTTGGGCTCGAGGACTCTGGTTTTCGATCTTAGAATAATTTTGATAATGAGTTACATGTATTTTATTGTACTAGCACATTTTCTGTATTGATTTTTAAGTATTTTTGTATTCATGTTGCAACCTACAACTGAACGATGAAATGTATGGAGAATTTCTTATCGTCTTGTTAATTTTAGAAAGTGACTGAAACACATTCACAACATCGACATAAATATTCACGATATTTGACTGCTTTTTCTTTTCTTTCTTTCTTTCTTTTTTTTTTTTTTTTTTAACGATTTTCATTTTACAGTTGGTAACTAAATTATGAAAAAAAATGTGCTACTATTCCTGACTGCAGTATTTTATTTTGTACACAAAAATTTGATCATATTGTATGCATATTGAATGCATTAATTTTTTGAATTTCACTATAAAATTTCAATTGCCTGAATAATTTTTATTTCAAAAAGCTCCTCATCTTGATCAAACAGTTAGAAAATCCACTTAGATCGAGGAAAAATAAAGATTTCGCTCCGTCACAATTCTCTATTCAATGTTACTTTTGTGCTAACAAGCGGGGAAGTAAGTACACGACGTTAGGAGTTAACTCTGTTTCCGGAAATTGGGGCTCTGATTACTCCGGAAGTTGACAAATGAATGAATTCCGGTGAATTCAGCTGATTATGAATGTATTTACATTTTTTTCAGTTTTATTCGCTCGGAAAATGTTAACTTGTAATTTCATTAATCTTTAAGGTTAGAATAGTGAAAAAATGCCTTTAACGTCAGAGAATACTTCACTTGTTATTTTGGTTATGAAAATGAAAAGGTTAATTCAGATGTTTTGAAATTTCAGATTTATATTTAGGTATCAAGTTTTATAATGCAAGACAACACAAATTAACAGTCTTATAGCCTCAATTTAAATTTATTTGTTAGTTAAAAATTTAATAAATAAATTTAAATTGAGGGCAACTACTAATTTGTAAACTGAAATCGAGTTCTTCAAGTAGCTATTTTGAAATTTCAAATCTCTAATAGAATTTGCTTTTAATACTAAGGACCGAATTTCAAACTATTGTGTACATAAACACAAAGATAAGCTATCAATAATGATTAAATGAGAATTCTATTTGTCAGCTAACCCTAGAAAGTATTAGTTGCAGAATTATTTACAAGATTGTGTTAAAAGGAATGCTATTTTTTTACAGGATGACTAATATCGTTTTTCATTCCTTAACTTTGGCTCTCTAATAGTTATGGTCATAAGAAAGGTGTTGTAGTATTGGTAAATGGCTATGTGTTCGCCACAAGACGATACGAATTGCAGCGCTTTTAGCGATAATACTCGGAAATTAGAAATCTTATCTTGAAAATTAAATGGAATGTGGGGATAAATCAATTACAAAGATGTTGAGTAACAGAGGCTGAGTATTAAACACCATTTAGCGCACAAACATGCGAAGAGAAAAACACATTCAACGGGCATTAATTTGTATACGTGTGCAACAATATTACGTTTAACAGTTGGTTTCAGAAGGTTTTCTATACATCTCATGATGTAATTGTTTTACAATTTGCACGCAAACCAATAAGCGTTTTTCATTTTCTTTTCTTCGTCGTTCTGTGCGTATAATATTAATTCTTTGTTCTACAACTTTACAATTAACATTTTTTTCCTGTATCATATTTAATTGTTGAGATAAGACCATTAAATTTTAAATTTTACCGCTAGACTTTGAGACACGGCCAATTTTCTTCACTTCGACACATTTTTTATGATCATACTGTCCAAGGTCAAGAAACCTTACATTCGAATATTAAGAGGGTCAAGTACAGCTTTATAGGCGCCTTTTATCGTCATAAAATTAAATTTCGATGTTCACAGGGTTATTTGAAGTATGTATATTCCTTTTTTTCCATATGAAAGCATAAAAATGTAGAAATTCAACGGTATTTTATAACCATATGACATTCGAATACTTATTCAGAAAGTGAAATTTCTTTATCGTAACTTGATCGAATTCAATTTTACAACTAATTTAGATTATATTTTAACACAAATGTTGTGTGTTCAAGCACATATTTCATTTCTTTTATATTCATACAGTAGGAATTTTCGAAACAGTACCAAGCTCTTGTTTAATATAAAGAGCACCTGCTTGATATTGGTTAATAATTCGCATCTGCTTGCTATAGGTTGATTTTACTATCTCTCACTTTAAAATCGCCAACCTAACATCGATATCTAGGTGGGAGTTAAGTGACGTAGATATTGGCGAAAACCAAATAACCCAATTTATTAGTGGCAGCTACATTATACTGTGAATGTATCCATAATCTAGAATGTTTCTATAAATAATTCCGTTACCAATGGAATTGTATGCAAAAGGAGATTCTATAAGCTACTGAATAAATGCTTTTTTTCATAGATACTCGTAATAGTTATGTTTAGTCAAAGTAATGTTTTATTTCACGTAGTTGAATCTGATTCCGTGAAATTCTTGCTATAATGTTTTTAAATTCTACTTAAAGTTTATATAGAATGATTTTCCAGTTTCTGCTTTTTTTTTTTTAACGAAATTATGGTCGAGTTAATTTCATGAACTGTAATAAATTGCAATTCTCCTGCATTGAACTGTAATATATAGCTGTAATTATTTTGAAAAAGGAAACTAACAGATTTTACTTTTAAGTAATTTTATAAGTGTATCAACAAAAGTTTTCTGTTGTTAAATGTCATTTATAAAACTGGATTGTTCGCTGCATAATTTTTACGAGAATTGTTTCAAGTTTAGATAAACTGAACGAAAATTTATTTCGAACTTCTATTTCCCATGTTTTTTACTTACACCAAATGAGTTTACTTTCGGAAAAAAAAAATAACAGCGTGAAAACTGCGGTTTGTCTACATGTCTTGTAAAACATGACCTGTAACCATAAACTGATCGCAAGATAAGAAATCCGTAGCATTATCGTGGTTAATCCATTAATCATGTTTGTGGACTTGTTTATAGATCCTAAATGAGACACACATATTGAGATGCAATGAATGTTAATGAGTTGTAAGTAAATACGTTATTTAATTGCATTTTCTAAAATTATTTGCATCAAAGTAAACTTGTTTATTTAATTAATTCGAAATAACTCCCTCATTCAGCCTTGCATTTGAAAAAAAAAATGAATTTAATCTGGAAGTTTCTAGGCTTGATTTGGCTTTTGGGTAATGATTACTTACATACGAGGGTTGAATTGATCAGAATCTATAGTTTAAAATGGATTCCGAATCACATAATAAATTTTTGTGGACAAAGTGGGAATTGAATCCACGAACTATTTAACTGAAGGCCAACGTACTAATCATTCAACTTCCAGTTTGGCATGTTCCTGTGTATCAATTATTAAATACTGAGATATGAACTAAAATAGATCATAACTCCCAAGAAATCAAACTATATTTTTATTACGTTACTATTTCAAACTGAAATTTTCATAACTATACTATTACAAGAAAATTGTTAAAAAACACTTTTACTGGTAATTTATCAATAAAATTATTTTTAATACTTTTATAATATATATTTTGTTATACAGTTGAAAAAATTCGTAAGTTCTAATAAATAAATTTATTATATCTTTTAACTCTTGATATTGTCACTTATTTCATAACTTACTCTGGTTTGCATCAATCATAATCCAGTCTCCTGTGCTACAAAATTAATGCTGGAGTTATATGCCTTAAATAAAATGAATTACAAGAAAGCGTATGAGAAAAAAAGGCATTATAGTGAACAGCCGGAAAAAGTGATATCAATGCGCTGTTTTTGCGCCTCTCATTCTCATCTTCATTATACAAATATATTGTGACATATGTGCAATGAATATGTTAAAAAGTATAGTATGGTAGTATTGATCGAAAAATATTATTAAGTGAAAATATTATTCTAAAATTCAAAAATAATTATGGTTTCATTATTATTATTATATTATTATTTCATTATTATTAGTTGAAGAAGAACTTTGCATAAGGCGGCACGTACTTATTTCTTTGACTTTTTATTTGCTTTGGAAAAGACCAAGCACAGTTATCTTTGTTTATTTGAATTTTCGAAATTCGAGAATACCAATAAGGTTGTTTTAAATTTATTTCTTCAAAACGTACACGATGGCTTATTCACTATGACATCCTTTCACAACGATACACCCTTTATAGACTGTGAATATCACATACCTATATGCACAACAAATTCTCTATTAGACTATTATGATACTCTTTCTGCAGCTCTAGCTATACAATTAGCTTCAGAAGTCTGAGTTTCAACTTTCACAGTATTTTTATGTCCTACATCAGGATATGTTTCTATTCCTAAGCAACTTTCACAATTAAAATCTGAACTGGCAAACTAATTATTAGTTCAACTGATTATAAAACTGCAACAGAAGTTTGTAGAATTGGAAAAATATTGAACGTACCTGTAACTCGCTAAATACAAATTGCCCAGTACACTACGAAATTCATTATCCCTTTCCTGTCGGTGGATGAAAGTCTAGAAAATCTAGCGTTAGAAATTGAAAATAACGGCCTTCCTGTATCTCAAATCCGAAACCATGGCACTACTTATTGCAGTCTCTAAAATCTGTGATGGACCAAAGAAATATATCATTTTCACAGATACTTTTTCTTGCATCTCAGCTCTTTCTGTTTGTTCCAGGACATCCCCGGCTATTATCCAACTACTTCGATCACAAATTCTGCACTCTGTTCAAAAATATTTGTCAATACAGTTAGTTTGGGTCCCTGGACATTCAGGGATTACATGCAATGAAATCGCTGACTCATCGGCCAAAGCAGCAACTAAGAGTCGATATGCTTTAAGATCCTTTTCTCCTGAAGACCTGGAGCAGCATATCAGAAAACTCTTCTTAAAGGAAAGGCTTGACCAATGGAAAAATATCAAATATTCCGAAGCATTCATTCTCATCTCACATCTATTGAAAAAAATCATAAACCACTAACGAAATTTCGATTAGAAGATGTATTGCTGGCCAAAGCTAGAACAAGATCCTTCCCTACCTATTCGGTTCTATTTAGATTTTATCTCAGGCATACGGACCTTTGTCTATGCGGAGATCCTGAAACTATATATCATATTTTCCTAGACTGCCCATTATATGAGGATCTGAGAAACCAACTAAGGAAAAGTTTAGGAATAGGAGCATTATCGTTTTCTTGGTTATTTGAATTATCTTCAAATCCAGAAAATAAAATTCTGCTTGTTTCAAATTTTTGCGACTTATTAAAAGATTTTAATCTTAGAGACATAAAAAGTGAAAATTTGTAATTTTTACTTTTTTGAACAGATTTTGTGAATCAGACTTACCTACTTTACTCCAAGACATGTCTCTTAATCTCCGCTGATTGATTTAAAGTCTTCAATTGTCTTTTCTTAAACAATGTAAATTAATTAATTATATATAATTAATCTCCAATTATCTCCTTCAATATAAGCTACAAGCATATTAGCACAGAGCTCCAAAGTGTCCGCCATAACCTACCTTAAGGATTCTGTTTTCTGAAGAAAATGCTAATAATTTCTTTTACAACCTAGTCGTTTGTAAAAGAAATTATTAGCAATCCAATTATTGAATTTACTTTCTTCTGTGAAGAGCTTTGTTTTTATCAAATCTACTTTGATGGATACAGTAACTGGTTACATTTGTCTTAATGCGGGTAAACGTTAATAAAATTGTAAGCGTAATTATACTACAAAAACTATAGTCAACCACACACACACACATTTCTCTCTCTCTCTGTATATATATAAATATATATAGTTAGATGTTATATTTTTACCACTTAAATATTTTTTGCTGATTTCCGAAGAAGAAAGTCTTTTTTATATTTGGAGTTTGAGAAATTGTAGTTCGAAGTGAAAGAAGTATTGTGCATATACTATAGCTTGATCTTATGCTTTAAAAACCATTTAGTTGATACAAAAACTGTTTTTGCTTACAAGAATTTATTAAAGTGGGACTTAATATTTAATACGCGTCTTTATATGCAAAAATTATCTGCAATGCGGAAAGCTAAATGAAATCGAATATTATTTCAATTTAAAATGAAAGGTATTTAAATTCACCATTAAAAAGTTTATTATAGAGAGTCTAAATTTTTCATTTTCAAAATATGAACTGTTTAAAAATAAATTTTTAAATTTATCTGTATCATCCTTTTTTTTTTTCCTCCAAATATTTTATCATTTATTATGTGAATAATTTTTCCGTTATAAATGTCTAACATTTAACTGTTTTCGGTACTTTTTCACATTTATGATATTATAAAAAATTTCTTTATATCTTTCTAAATTTTCCGTCAAGATGAAAACTTCAAATGAAATTACAATCGAAACGCTTATTTCGAAATTTAATCCGATATGATTTTTACCGGAGTAAAAACTGAAAATTAACGGGCATTTACGAACAAAATGTAATGTATTTTAAAAAGATTTTTTTCTTATATTTTTAAAAGTTTTTCCTAAATGAGGCATTTCAAACAACCTTGTTAACCTTTTCATCACAGTCAAAAATTTTTTATTGTTATTTGTTTAGTTAATCTTCATAGTTTTGAAGTTAACAGATTCTTTGAAAGAAATTGTCCATGCTGAAATTTCTATGTGGCAACAATTAGATAAGGTTTCAAGTTTGTCTTTCCTTCCTTTTTCTATCCAAATTCCCTTATTATATTCTCGTTTATTGCAGAAAAAAATCCCTTATATCCGATTAAGGGATTTTAGGATGTTATATTTTCTTTGGAAAGAGAAGTCGGAATAAAAAAATTTAAAAGTCTCTATATTCAGAAATACTATTTTCTTCAGATTTATTTGTTGCTAGTGTCCCGTTTTATTCATTATCTTTGTTCATGGAAAATCTTTCTCAAAATATTTTCGAAAGTATTTTCTTAATTTTATATGTTTCGTTTTATTACATGTTTTGCTAAATATCTTTTAAGGCTTAAAGTAAAAAGATTTTGATTTAAAAATAAGTTATAAATATATAGTAGATATTTCTATTTTATTACATTGCTTTAATAAAAACTATTTAAACTTGAAAATAATTGAATTTCGAATAAAGGAATTTTTAACCATCGTGTTAGAAAACTCTTATTTACTAAATTTGTGAATATTTTCCTTCTATTCAAAATTTATAATAAAATGGATCCATTAATGATCATTAAAATCATTGCATTTCTTTAAATGAACTAATAGGTTTTGGTTATTTAATCTCATACTTGATAGTTGGTTGTTTATCCCAGGTATATTTTATGTGAAATGTTATATGAATTTCTATCATTTTTATATATTTGTTTATGTGTTTGTTCGCTTACTTTAACTAGTTTTGGTATGAACATTTCAGATGAATGAAGAGAGAAATCATATGAAATTTAATTAAGTACAAATTGGGTATAGTTATGATATTTAAGAACAATAACTTATTAGTAACTATCACTATAAATTATTGCACTTAAATATCATCACTACATAATTGTGACCATCTGAGACGATTCTTAGTAACACCTGGCTGGCACATTTGATCTATGGTGAAAATAGGTCGATATCTGAACTAGCGTTGCATGCCTTATTAGCGAATGAACATTATTGTAGTTCGCTTCACATTAACTTGGTAACGCAGATATCATGAGAGACCAAATTCTAGTATTTTCTGCCTTGCCAAATTAGGCTGAAACAGATTAAATTTAATTCTCGAAGAAACTACAAAATATACTTAAATTCATAATTGGACTGGATTAAGAGTCAGAACTAATCTTCCAGTCATATATATGCTTAACTATCTAATACGAATAAACGGGATTCATTTGGGATTACAGAAAATGTCGTTTAAACTGTAAATTTAATTGATATTTGGCTTTTCAATGTATCTTGTTATAATTTCAAACAAGTGCAACATATACTTATATATTTTGAATTCTAATATTCTTTATTAATTAATTTGTAGAAAAGCAACATCTTCAAACTGTTGAAAAATAATTATTTGTATATTTGAAGTTATGAACATACTATCTATTTATATATATATTACTTACTAAGTAGTTTATCATGGCTTTTTTAATTGTGTAATTGGAAACAAACAAAATAAAATACATAGCTTAGTGAATCATGTAAAGTCCACGTGACTCACTCTGTTCTGCTAAAAAAGTAAAATGGTAAGCAATTATGTACCTTGAAATGGCAGTTGCATCAACTTCGATTCATTCTCATTTTATATGGTTGTTAAACTTATTTGTGTATTTCATTGTACATTATTTGAATAATTTCTTTACAAAACTGACATAAGGCTGCCTTTACAGCAGTTGTTATTCATTTTTAATCGTCTCATGGCACCTTGAAGAAATAAAAACGAACATGGGTTTTGCTTTTTCGGATAAGATAGACCCTTGGTTAAACAAATAACTGATAACGCATTGTGTAAACATCGAATAAAATGAAACACTGCTTAAATAGATGTTGAATGACTTAGGCGCTATTGTGAATATAAACTCGGTAGTTTTACCAAATATGAATCAGTTTTCATTCCAATATCGTTTCTATGGTATTCACAACTTTTCCTCTAAAGCTATACTTTGCTAATTTCTTATGATTAGTTTAGAACTACTCTACCTTTATTAAAATACATACTGGTCAGATTTCCAATGCATTACTCTTTTTAAAGACATCGTAAAAATTAAGAACTCAATCAGATCATCGAATGAGAATTAAAAGAGATGTTAAATGATGTCAAATCAAAACAAAATAACTTTCTTTCATAAAATAATTCTGAGATTATAATTCATGTTCAAATTGCTTCTTAGATTTGAAATAAAATAAACGGTTGCTTTTCTGGTTTGCTTCTGGTATGGTAAGTGGCAATAATAAATTCAGCGCTCGCTGATTCACAGCAAAAGACAGTCGAAGTGACCTAATGTTGAACAATGAAATTCGTCCGTGGCTTGTCGGTGTCCTTTGAGCACGTACTTTATTATGTCGTAAAAATATATTTTTTTTCAAATTGCGACCATTTTATGTGTTATTGCGCCAGAAAAGAGACTTGTTCATGTTCACGAAAAATATAGATTAATTACGCCATAGTAATTAGTGTTTTTTTTGCATCATGGGCCATTGATTTTCATTTACTTGTATATTATGATAATTATTTATAAAAAATATTTATGTAATGCTACGGTAAATACAATAGTAAAAAAAAAATGCTAAAATATAAAGTTATCATGTGTAAAAATGTTTTGTTTTGGAAATGTCACTTTAAAATATCTGTGAGTATTGAAAATTCTCCCTGAAATACATTTGCATTATATCTTTTTTCATTTTGAGTTTTAATTTCTTGTATATCTCTAATATGACTAAAAAATGCAACTTTTCAAGTATAAAATCTTGAAAAGGAATAGAAATGTGATTTGTCTCCTTTAAGAAAAAGCAGGTAATACTTTTTTGAAAAATACTTAACTCGTTTATATATATTTTTGTTTTTCCAAAGTAAAATAGAGTATTTTTTGAATAAGTTTTCAATATATTTTCATTCGAAAGATGTCTATCATGGGAAGGAAACTGTATGAATGAAAACATACGAGGTTATAATTTTTGGATGCTTTAAACATCTTAATCACTTCATTCATTAACAAAAGCAAGAAAAAGATATCCTCATTAAAAAACTGGTTTTATTACCTCTTTGTTTCTTATAAAGTTGAATATCATTGAAACTGCTTACTCATAGAGGCGTTTTTTAATGTTAGTGTCATTCGATATTTTAGCCTATGATGTCACCTGTCCTCACCTTAATGATGTAACCATTTCATTTTGCTGCAATTGCTGTTATTTCTTTTGCTTGATCTGCAATTATGATTTTTCATGAATATACAATAAATGAAGATTTTTTAAGCCTAGTTTAATTGGATATTATTGGACTAAAATATATGCATAATTTACCATTTTTTGTTAATATATAAACTTGATGATTTGTTTTTTGAAAACTGGGAATTTTTTTTATATATTTCTTGTTTATATTCTATGGGAAGTACTCCATCAAAACGTTTTTTTTAATTCATACTTAGTTTCATTATATGTAACTAATGGTCGATATCTAAGTTTTAAAAGTACTTAGCTTAAAGTTTTGTCTTTTCAATAAGTGAGTTCAGCTTTCTATGCTATTAGTTTAAAGAATTTTTTTTTATTTCCATCTTATTTTAATGTCATTTCTTTCCTAAGAATTTAATTGATTGTTTTTCATTTTTGGTTTTAAAGCAAACGCGCTTATGTAATTTTACTTAGATTAATGCTTGAATTTTTTCTGTAAATGTATGCACTTTCAGAAAATTCGGAGTCATGTTTATTAACTCTTCTCCAATAATAGCGGCTACCTTGAAATTTTCATATTATATTTGCCTTAATCTTGCTAAAAATAGCCATGTTATTGCTGTTTAGAATGTTATTGCAGTTTCAAAACACATTCTTCCGTCAGCCTTCCTCAAATAAAATGACTTCAGAGGGTATTAACACATTTTTAGAACGATTTCGGGGCCGTTTAATTTATGTTTAAAACATAAAGACTAATTTTTAAATGTTCAGTCTAATAGCCTTTTTTCTGGACTGTAAGCCTGCTTCACGATTTCCATGATAGAAAAGCTCTTCGTAAAATTTCCAGAGATATTATTTCCGTTACTTCCATTCTCATTCACTACTTTAGAGTCCATCTATCGTGGTGGGTTTGCGTTTAGAAAGAGCGCATTTTAACAGACCAAAGGTACAATAGTTCATTGGTGAAACATCAGGGGACTTCGTAGGAATATGTTGAAAGGGTATATGTGCAATACCTGTATTAGTCTTCATTTTATCAAGGAATGCAGTGGTAGTTTTCGAAGTATGACTTGTAGTTTTGTCACGATGAAGTTTCACACTTTGAAGGTCATTGGGATAAAGAAGTGGAATTTCTTCGGTAAATATTGGACGTAAAACCTTCTCCTGATTGTACGTTAAATAGATTTAACATTTTTTCCACTCTTCTTATTTTTAATTTCCCATTGTAGGAGAAACCAACAACAATCATAAACCCCTTAATAAAATTTTCTTTACATTGACGGAACCAGGTTTGTATATTTTTTCTCCTCGTTTTCTATAGTAAATAGACCATTTTTTTGTTGTTGCAGTTTAGGTTAACCCATGCTTCATCAAGGGTGACAATGTATCTCCATTTATTTGCTGCTAAATAGTTTTCATACAGGTTTCTGTAAAATGTTTTGCGTTGAGGCATATGGCGTTGAGCATATTATGTTTTTTGGCTTTTTAGTTATAAATCTTGGTTTATTATTTTATTTATTGTTGCTGCATGTGTATCAAATGACCTTGTAATTGGTTTCTGTGTTGGCGGATTTTCTCTTGTAACCAGCAATTTCACTTTAGAAACATTTGAAACATCACGTACCTTTTTCGGATATTTGTTTGGAGTCTTCTTTAAATGTAGAAATAATGATTTACGGTTTTTACCTGTCCGATTAATAATGTTGCTTAGTTTGCACTAAGAAATTTTAATACCATGCATTTCACAACGTTTTTGAATTCTGGAATAAGAATATTTCTCTTCGGAAAGCGTCAAAGCATATCCTTCAATCCACAGCTTGTTTGCATGCGACATTTTGAAAGAAGAATAAATTTAAAGGTAACATACGATATTTCTGATTTCAAATAATAAGCTGTTTCCAAAAGTTTTTATTCTAAGACATTTCTTTTTTTATTCTTTATTGAAATCGTTCTAATACCCTCCATATTTTTTAAATTCATTCCTTTTCATCTAATTTCATCATCAAAACACTGATTTTCATTGTGATCGGTTCCAACTAGTTAAAAAATATTTATTCTGGTTCGAATTCTCATTTAAAGCAATTCTGAGATTGAATTTCAATATCAATTACCTATAAATGAGTTAATTTGCTGGTATTATCTGTGCCCACTGGAGAAGTAAATATTTCAGTTTATATTTGGTTATTGCTGATCACATTTCTGTTTTCATTATTTTTTGCTTTGTATACCTATTACAACATAATTTTTTGTCGATTGTAAATGATGCGGGCACAGTTCAGAATTCCTTATTATTTACAAGTGAATACGTGTTCAAATAATTTTTGCCACATGGAAACTTTAAAACAAATCCTAACCTTTTCAGTTATCATTGATTCATACTTCCTAAGAAATTTCCTCGTATTTCTTTTACTCCCTAGGAACCTTTTAATATTTTTCGTATTATCTTTAATTTATTTTCTTACAGTTATAGAGTAAAGAAATTTATGAAATTATATTTCATCAGTAACTTTACTACGCATAGTAACCATTATAACGCATAATTTACGGAAACCGTGTAAATTTGTGACACTCCTTTCTGAATGGCTGTTTTATTATCAAACAAAAATTATATAAATCATGTAATTTCAATCTATATGATATATTTTCATTCATTCAGAATGATAGCATTTATGTCAAAATTGTGTACCTCACAAATTGAATCAGCGCATTGTTTATTTATCATTAAATATTAGCGATCACAGAACAGCAAAAACAAACCAGAAAAAGATCTAGAACTACTTCGATATTGTGAAAGATCTCTTCTTGTTAGTCCAAAAACAAAAACTGATTCTGATAATAATTCATTAAGTGTTTTCTGCCTTTCGTGTTTTGTTTACTTCAGCTTTCAGCTATTCTTTTCAAGTATTTGATTTATTTACTTAGTTGAAAGGGTTATACGAATTATCTATTGCTTGTGTGTGGGTACACGCAATGACGGATTTCTGGTAATAAACCAATGAGTTATTTCTTTTATTCGTCTTCAGCCAGTGTTAAGTTGTTTGATTGCTGTTTCTTTCGATGCATCTGTCATTAATTAATTGGGTTACAAGGGTTCCAGTTTCAGCCGTTACCCATTTTTCTTTTAATCGATAATTCTTCAGCAGGAAGTCTTCACATTATTCGGAGTTGCAATAATCAAGAGAATAATTCTTCCAGTTCAGTTGTGAAATGGTTCCCTGTTACCTTTACTCTATTATTTTCTTTCCATTTGCTTAATTCTGTTATTCTAATTATTATGTAGCTTGGCTGAAAAGATTTTTTAACCATTATTAATTTATTAAATTAATTTCATCCCTACTGTGGACTACCAATGCCGTTCGGTGATTTCCTCTGAAGAAGTACATCTTAAGTAATAGTTATTGGAACACTAATAGAAATCATTTTGCGATGGTTTTAATTTTTTTATGAGCAGTGTAACAAGTTTAACGTCGCCATTTTGTATAAAGAATTGAATTGACTAATTAAGGTTTTTTATTCCAAATAATGATTATTAGTTATGGAAGCTTCCATAAAAACTTTTTTTATTGAAAATAATACCTCATTTTTGCATTTTTATCAGTCATTCATCAGAATATGGTTAAAAATAAAATGCTTAGTTATAAAAATTTACTTATTCTATACGAGGAATAAATGACACCACTGACAGAAATAACTTTAAAACACTATAATTTTAAATTTATTATCGTTAGCGTATATATAGTGTTGGTTCTTCTTCAGCATTTAATATGCAAAAAATTCAAAATTTCTGTATTTTAATCTTTTAATGAAAGATTATTTGGTTGAAAATTTTGTGGGAAACTATCAGTTTCTATTCATAATATGTAGGGATTTCTATAAAATTAAATTTCTTTGTGGATTTTAAACTGCAATTTGAAATATTAACAGATTGAAAATGTATGATATAATAATTATGTTATGGTGTTAAAACAGGCTTTCTTTTATCCCATATATAATAATATCAATATTTTGTGAGAAATGAACTAAAATTACTCGAGGCAAATTATTAATTTCAAATTAATATAATTTAAGCGAATGATAACCTTGATAAAAATAATTATGTGATTTCATTAATTTGAAATATTATTTACATTTCATTCATAACATAGATGCTTGATTTAAAATTATTTTCATTTAAATTATAGGATTTTAAGAAATAAATATGTGTGAAAAAATATATATAATTACTTTGATGGTCTATTAACATTATCATTAGAGCTTATTCAAAAAAGTAGATTTGGGAAATATAATTTTCAGATAAAATCTGGCGCTTTTTATATTTTTCTACTTTTAAATATTCGCACATTAAAAACTCAAAACAATAAGAACAATTTTCCCTTAACCCTTTAACGTCAGGTGTGCCGAATTCGGCACATACCTCCAGAATCATTTTGCTTCAGTAGCTAAGTGAGTTATTCCACAATAGCCTATTGTGACGTTTTCTGCATATTCGTACCCGCCGGCAGCAGTAAGTGTTGATTTTAAGTAAAGAAAAAAAATCTTTCCTTACCTAAAAAAATTGTTGACCGTAAAGGACTAAAAAATATTCTCTCTGGAGCCAAATTTTTTACAGAATAATTAATATTTCAAGTTACGTTTTTTAAAAAAATACCAAAGCAAACTCTTAAATTAATACATGCTTTAATACTAAAAATTAAAATAATGTAAATAGTAAAACTAAAAACTCATAAATCGTTTTGCTTGATTTTTTTGTCTATTTATTAGTTCCTTTTTTAGCGATATGAAATTTTTACTTTCGAACGAATACATTATGAATAATTTTTTTTATTTAGTTTTTAGACATTTAATATTGAAATCAATATGCATATTTATTAGGGGAAAAAGTGTTCTCATTTTTATTTCTTTTCAATTTTACTAATGACCCACTTTTATAACAGTTTAATTTTATCGATGAATATATTAGAAATAAAATTGAATTTTTACTTGTTTCTATTTTGTATTTTGAGTATTATCAATTTAACCGTTGATGATGTGAAACGTGTTATTGACAGCTTAATAAGACTACCGTGATAGTATAATTTAATAAACAAAAATTGATTGATGAATATGAATTCGATGAAGAAGCTTATTACTTTTAAAAACTTCTTGGTTTTTATTTTTTTGTTCCATTTTCCGTTCCTTTGTTTTATTTTAAATTATTAAATTACAATTAACTATCAATGTAGGAAGATTAAATTAATTATTATGAAATGAAATGCTTTTTCTTTGAAATTGCTCCGGTGAAGGTATAACCATGTTATCAATATTGCTTAACAATTCAGTTTTACTAAGATTTAAAGCAATTTTCGACAAGAATAATAAATTTTTTTCTACATTTACAAAAAGTGATCATTTTGTCATACTTTGCTAATGATTGATTTATATTATAGCATTATTAATATTAATATATTCATTGTCATTTTATGAATCAATCAAGTTATTACTATGATTAAGTATGAAAACTATCTATTAACTAAACAAACGCACAATACCTATTGGAATGTTTATATTATATACTAAATTTAAAAACTAAGAAATACATTTATGGATTTTTATTTATTAGTTTATACCTTTAATCAGATGGATACTGAATTTAAGAAATTAGATACTAATTCTTGAGCAAACTATAATAATTTGTTAGAAATTTATTTATTTTTTTTTATTTTAACATTATACTCTTTCATTCATCCCATTATGTGTGTGCAATGCAGTCTAAGTACCAATAATACTGTTAATCTAAGTGTACTCATGTGAGTGTGTGCTACATTTTTTCTTTTAATTTAAATATTATTTATTACTTAAAAAATCTGAAGGTCATTTTTATAACTTAGATGTCAAAAAATTTATTATTGAGGATAGAAATATTGTTAAGCATCTATTACTTGGAAAAAAAATCCTTACGAATTTTTGTCAGTGCAAAAAAAATTTTAAATTCTGATATACTAACATCTATTTGCAAAAATTTTACATTTTATGATAATTCTCAACTTTTTGTAAAGACATTTATATTTTGTTCTAAAAATTCGAATAAAAATCAAAGTCACGATCTTCTTATCAGATTCTTGATAAGGGTCAATGGTTACGCATTCAGTAGAACCTGAATGTTCTTAACTAGTTTGCCCCATGTTGCCAGTGAAAAACTGCTTAATCTCTCTTTCTCTTCGTATGGAACTAAATTATCTAATATTAAACTTGAAAAATTCGTAGCTCCATTTATAATATATTTGTTCTTTTAATCCGATTATAAGTTAAGAAAACAGTGACTGTTACCTATAAAACTTTGGTAAATATTAGAACGCAATATAAATTCGAACGCGGAAGTAACATAGGAAGTTTACATAGTTTTGCTTGAAAGGTGAGTAAAATAAATGATTTCAGCTGGTATTTCGTCCACTTGAATGGAATTTTGACTATCTGATATAAAACTTATTACAGAACAAAATGAGGATTAACCGAGTGTTTGTCAGAGGGTATAATTTTAAAACCACATTTTCATAACTAGAGAAACACTGAGAATTTATATGTATCAAGAAAGTGTTTATCTTTAAGGTAACTTTTTGTAGACCAGGTCATATTTATTTATATTATTATCAAACAGAATAATCTGAATAGTTTTTTTGTTATTTATCCTAAACGTATGTAGAATGTGTTAGTATGAATATTACAAATTAAATATAAACTTATTTTTATGTGTAAAAATTTTATATCAAACATAAAAACTTCTTTCTTTAATAATAATAAAAAACTTCTTTAATAAACTTTAATTTGCTCTTTTTATCTTTTATTTAATTTTTTTAGAAATTTAAAATGCTGCCAAATTTGAAATTGATAGTAACTTTAAAAATTAATTATAAAACTATGCAAATCCGTTCTTTTAAAATAATTCTCAACAAGATTATAACTGTATACATGTATAAAGAATTATGTTGTTATGTATATATATACTTTTGTACTTTCCATATCAAAAATACTTGGATTCTAATTTACCTGTTTAAATATCAATATTGCTTAGAATTTTAATAAAATTCATTTTGATGATTGCTTATTTATTTCTAATTATATTTGTGTAATTTTGCAATAGTTTACGTTATCGCCCTTATAAAAGATTTTTTTGTAATTTCCCATATGATCAGTTGAAACTAAAAATTATGTATATTTCCATAGTCATATCACATACCTTCTTCAATTTTCATAGTAAATTATGGTACTTTAAAGTTTACCCTTAAAATATTTTAGAACTCACCTTTTACGCTATTTTTAAATGAATTCAAGTGAATAAAACATTGTATAAAATGGGTTTTATTTACATTTTTCTTGTTCAGAACAAATAAATAAATTCTCCTGCAAGAAACCATTGTAAGAAATCAATTTTACTTACATTCGATTTGTAAGAGGAGAATCCCAAAATACAACATCGGAAACACATTGCATGAAATTGATTTTTTTTTTTTTTTTTGTTCAAAAAGAAATGAAAAGTATCTAGTTGCAAGAAAGTATTGCATGACATCAATTTCGTTTGAATTTTTTTTTAAATCGAATAATTTATTCTGTCTGAAACAAAATCCAAAATACTGTTGCTAGAAAACATTAAACAAAAATTGATTATATTTACCTTTACCTTATATTAAAATTTTTTTTGTCTCAAATAAAAATACATTTGGTAAGAAATTTGTATAGAAGTGATTTTGTTTATTATTTCTGATGCAACGGAATTCATTTGCATTGAAAAATTGCGAGAAAACGGTGCAGGTAAAGATTTTATCTAAATTTTCTTTTGTCCAAATTATTTTCAATTACTTAAAATAATTAAATTGTTTATATTTAATGTTTATATAAATTATAGTTTTTGAAATAATTCCACAAAAACGGATAAAATTGAATGTAGAAAAAAAAAAAGTTGTATTTCATAAATTTTATTCATTACTATTTTAATTTTATGTTTCAAATGATTTTTATTAGAAAAGTCAAACATATAATTTTGAGAAAACATCCATGAAATTACTCACATTTACTTTATGGTGAGAAAAACATAAGAATTGATTTCATTTGTGTAATTTCATAAATCCCTGTTGAATTGCTGACAACTAATGTAACAAATTATTTTTAAAAATGCTGCTTTAAATTTTTTAAAACAATTTTTAATATTATTGAAAAAGAAGCAAAAAAAATTTATTCTTTGATTTACCTCAATGTTTTTAAACCTTAGTAATGAGATGTTAAAAAAAGTAATTTCTTTCCTTAAAACTTCATAAAAAATTTCAGTTTTTAGAATAATTTAAATCTGATGAAATTTTATAAATTTTCAGACACAAAGATCACTAGGCATTTTCGATTTTAATAGTACGTCAAAAACTTAAGAACTGTAAATTCAACAAATCCAAGAACTTTGAACATTTTTCAGCGAACAAACTTAAATAGTTTCTAAACAAAAATTTCTTTCCTATGTCCTTTGTTTCCTAAATAACCTAGTTCAAATGTGAACCTTTAAAGAACAAAGTAAAGATCAAAGTAATTTTCTTATTACTTTCTTTTTGTAACTTTTTTTCCATTGTCTACAGTTTTGAAGTATTCTAACGTTTTATTAGTATTGTTAAAAAAAGAAAATTGATTTTTTAGAAAAATAGAATTAAATTTGTTCAACTTTAAAAATACTATAGTATTGGTGTAAAAGTTAAACACCTTTAAAAATTGTTTAAGGTAGTAGAAACTTCATCAATATCTTCTTTAGAAATGTCATATCTTTTTCATAAAAACTTCTTTATCTTTTTCATAACGTGTGAGCCATAAGTTATTGTTTTATTTTAAATGTTTTATTTTAATTATTTGATTTTAAATTGTTATTTTGTACACAATTTAAAATTAAATAATTACACAATAGCTTACGTTTTTATTTTAAGTTTTTATAATGCACTTATTAATTAACACAATCTATTAATTAATAAATTTATAACTATTATTAATTGCATTCTTTGTATAGTAAAGTTCAGCATTTACAGTAGCTTATTTGTTTATCAAAATGTTTGGTTTTAAAATATTTCTATTTTACGCGATATATTTAAAAACATGAAAACATGCCATTCGAGCTTTTCTATTAAAATTAATGTAATTCTTACAGGATAGAAGTAAACATTTATTTCAATATTATAATGAAGGTTACGTCACCTAGTTTAAAATACAAAATTGTTAGGAATTTTTAATTAGAATTTAGTTTTTAAAGCACGCGACAATATGCAAAGGAGATGTATTGCAATGTAACTAAATGAACAAACAAACGCTTAGACATTTATTTTACAAGTGTTCGCAAAACTAAAATTGAATTTCAGAATATTAATTGATGACAAGCATTTAACAAAAATTTTCTAAATTGTAAGTGTTTTATTTATAATTTAATTTTTAAAGCAGACGAGATATGAATAAGAAGAACGAACTAACGTTCAGTCTATTTGTTATATCAGTCAAATAAAAAGAATATTTCTTAAATGTTCTGTTATACATTTTGAATTATTTAGTTTTAATGGTACTTTTCGTATAAGAAAGCAATGTAAAATTTTATTAAATTTTCAATATATTTATGTGAGAAAACAATGTAAAATTTCCAATGTTTCAATCGGTAATTAAATTTTAAAAACTTATGCCTTTTATTTGCAGGAGGAAATTCTTTGTCATGAAGACTCTTGCCATGGATCCAGATGACATCAGCCAAGACGGAAGTCTCATTACATTAAAAGTGTACATACCTGATCTTCTAATCCAAGTAAAAATTTATTTTATTTTCATTCTAAATTATGTACATGAAATACAGAAAAAAAGAGACTGAAATTTTAATTAAAAAATATAAACTACAAAATTCTTATGTGTATTCCCGCCGTTTAGAGAGTTGCACATTCACTTTTTGATGGTCGTCTAGGAAGAAATAATAAGAAAACATCTGAAAATTTTTTAGATTTGATCATATAAAGAACAATATTAACTTTAGCCGCACTAAACCGATCGCGAATCGTAATTATGGATTACCTATTTCACATAACGTATTGCGAACTGTACCTAACAGATGGATTAACAGCGCATAACATATAGCCTAATTATTATAAGCTGTTATGAAACATTTGAACATCAGCGGTTACTATAGGTATAACTTTAATAGAATGTATTCACGCATTTCAGTAGAAGAAACTCGAAAATCTCCCAATGATTCACTTGAAAGGTGCATATGCAGAGAGGAGAAACGCAATATCCATTTTTCTTTGTTTAATTGTAACTACACTACTGGCCATTAAAATTGCTACACCGGGAAGAAATGCAGATAACAAAATGATATTTATTGGACAAATATATTATACTAGAAATAATAAGTGATTAAATTTTCAAAAAATTTAGCTGGATAGATCCTGAGAAATCAGTACCCAGAACAACCACCTCTGGCAGTAATAATAGCAGTTATACGCCTGGGCATTGAGTCAAACAGAAATTGGATTGCATGTACAGGTACACATGCCCATGCAGCTTCAACACGATGCCACAGTTCGTCAACCGTAGTGACTGGCGTTTGGTGACGAGCCAGTCGCTCGGCAACCATTGACCAGACGTTTTCTATTGGTGAAAGATCAGGAGAACGTGCTGGCCAGGGCAACAGCCGAACATGTTCCGTATCAAGGAAGGTCCGTACAATACCGGCAACATGCGGTCGGGCATTATCCTGCTGAAACGTAGGGTTTCGCAGGGCTCGAATAAAGGGTAGAGCCACAACAGAAATGTAACGTGCACTGTTCAAAGCACCTTCAATGCGAACAAGAGGTGACCGAGACGAGTATCCAATGGCACCCCATACCATCACGCCAGGTGATGGGCCAGTATGACGAGGACGAATGCACGCTGCTAGTGTGCCTTCACCACGATGCTGCCAAACACGGATGCGACCATCATGATGCTGTACACAGAACCTGGATTCATCTGAAAAGATGACGTTTCGCCATTCGTGCGCTCAGGTTCGTCGTTGATCACACCATTGAAGGCGCTCTTGTCTATGACACAGCATCAAGTGAAGCCGCAGCCATGGTCTCCGAACTGAGAGTTCATGCTGCTGCAAACGTCGTCGAACTGTTCGTGCAGACACTTGTTGTCTTCCAAACAACCCCGTTTCTTGACTCACGGCTCGTGACGTGGTTGCACGATCCATTACGGCCATGCGGATATATGCCTGTCTTCTCGGCTGCTAGTGATAGGTGGCAGTTGAGATCCCGCATGGCGTTTCGTATTACCGTCCTGAACCCATCGATTCCATATTCTGCTAACAGTCATTGGACCTCGACCGAAGAGAAGCAATACTGCGATAAGATAAACCGCAATCCCGGTATGCTACAATTCGACATTTATCAAAGTCAGAAACGCGCTGGTAGGCATTTCTCCTTCTTACACGAGGCATCACAACAACTTTTCACCAGGCAACAACGTTCAAATGCAATTTGTGTATGAGGAACCGGCTGAACAATTTCCTCATTTAAACACAATGGTGTCGCTACTGGCGCCTGCTTTGTCTGAATGCGCTGAAAAGCTAATCATTTGCATATCACAGCAACTTCTTCCTTTCGTATAAATTTCACGTCTGTAGCATGTCACCTTCTTGGTGCAGCAATTTTAATGGCCAGTAGTGTAGAATTGAATCTGAGACCAACCATTTCTAAGAGAGTAGTGCTACCCTTAAATCACAGTGAGCTACATTATAAAATATTTGACACCGAGTAATGTATAGCCTAATAACTCAAAGCTGTTTTAAATATCCATCCTGTAATGCTTTTGAGAACTTTTCATATACTGTGAGCTATATTCATGTACCACAAGGGAGCAACCCCTGAAATTAACATTTTATGTACCTTATCAACTGATATGCTTGCAGATATCAAAAGTATAACATCCGGTGTTTAACAGTGACTTGATATCGAAACTGTGCTCAAAAGAGAAAGGTTGGTCATTGTTTAACAGTGACTCCCAACATTTTAACTACATTTAATACAGAATTAGAAAAATGTTTCTGCTTCAAAACAAAATATCTCTGAAATAATGTTTCTGTACAATAATTTTTTTTTAATAATATTGCATATAATTTGGAATTCCTGATACATTCTGAAGAACTTAATTGTAATATAAATAAATTTTCATTTATTTTTATAACGACAGTTTATTGTTACGAAGCAAAATAATTCACATGATCTTATTGCACGTAATTTACAAATCATATATATCATAACAGATACAGATATGTAAAAGCAGTGAATATAGACTTTTATCTAAAAACATTATATATGCTTTTAATGAAAATATTATGGTAAATAATTAGAAAGAAAAATAAAATGTGATAACTATTTTGGATAATATTTTATCTTGGGGAGAAGAAAATATATTTTATCTGCATAAATAAGATAAAAAGAAAAATATGTTATGATGTAATCTCTATTCGATATTTTATATCACAACACATTTTTATGTACCTCGAAAAAAATTCTCTTTTTCCAAATTTCAAAAAATTTTTCCGTTTCTGCTTCCCCTAATAGATATTGTGATAAGCTTGCAGAAAATGATCATTTGCTTAAATGTATTTTGCTGATTACATTCGCAAAATTTTTAATTTTTAAATCATGGAACATACTAACAAGATTTCATGTAATCTATTTTTATTAACCATAGAAATAGTTTGGATTACCCATAGAAATGTGTTGCACAAAATATTTAACTTTTTATAAATAATTTAAATTATAAAAATTCAAATAACTTTATGATGCTAATTGATATCAGTCCGGTTAGTTTGGGATACCGTTGTCTTGAGCAAAATATAAAATTCCGTTCTAATTGTAAAGAATTCACCGAATGATAATTTTCTATGTTCAATAAAGGAACTATATACCCAGAAATTTTTTCAGTAGCTAATATACCAACTTTAGTTTTAAAGTTTGAAAATTGTAAAAATACCCAACTTAATACAGACTATCTTAAATACAAAAAAATGTGCATTTAAATATAAATTATTTTTCACTGTCAAATTCAAGTTCCACGTATTACAGAGAATTTTTACTTCAAAATTGCAAATTTCTTAACAGGCATTTCCACCATCTTCTGCTTTCAGTTTTGTAAATGGTAAAAATACATAACTTACTACAAAATGTTTGAAACGAATATGTAAAAATGTGTATTTAAATATAACTGATACATTGTCTAACAACTTCACTTTCTAAGTATTGTAGAAACTTTTTGCCCAAACATTGCAAATCCCTTAGTAGACATTATTTTCACTAACACTTTTACCTTCAAGTTTTCAAATTTTAAATGTATACAACTTAATAAGGAATATCTTAAGCTAGAGTACAAATATGTGTATTTCAGTATAAGTGGCGATCTAAGTATGGCAGAAAGTTTTTAAAAAACTGCAAAGCTGCCGTTGTATTAAATTCTGCCTTCACAGTTAAAAATACGCATCTTAAAATAAAATGCTCTTAATAAAAGAACACAAATGTCTATGGATAAATGATTTTCTGATCGACATCTTTTTATACACTAAAGAGAGTTTTTGCTACAAATATTTCACGTTAGCCATTTCACGAACTTGTGCATGCACGTTTACAGATTGTAAAAATACACCACTTAATGTGCCACATACTGTTACTTTCCAACATTAACTCCACATGCTTAGATCTTCTACAATTTTTAAAACACAATGCCGTCTTAAATATGTCTAAATACGGCAATAGTTGCACGATAGGTTCCCCACTGTTATACATTATAGATAAAAAAAGAAAGCACTCTGAAAAATGACTCACATATTTGTGACACAATCGAGATTGTTTCTTTTTTATCTCTCCCTAAATACGTCTTCTGTAACAACATTGTGTGGCCTATCAAATCTGCGAGGTCATAAGTTGGAAGCCTGTTACTGTACTGTCGATTGTTAATAACTATACTCCTGGTGATCAAGGCCTTTTGGAGTGTAACCTTTCATTAAATCTCGTCACGATTCTTCGGATAGGTGTAAAAAGTCTGCTCAAGGAATTATACCGTTTCTTTTTTTTTTTCGAAAAGTATGTCTTTTTCGGTTATATATTTTTTCTTTTTTTTCCCCATTAATATATCTGGGTTGGAGGGCAGTGACTATAAAGTAAAGAATTCTTTATTTCTTCTTTAAAAATTAAATATTTCTCTTTTTGCATGCACAGCTGCACACTCGCGTTTTCTGTGATTTTTCAGCTGATTTGAATTTAAGATGCGTTCAGTGTTATAGCACCATTACCTGAAATTGTGTGCTTGGATGTTTTACTTTTTTAACATTAAATGGTAGTTATTTTTTTCTCAAACTATTTTTGTAGGAATATATATTTTTCCTATAATTTTATACATTAATGTAAGTTTTAATATATCCATACTATAATTACGTTCATTTGTTAATTACTATTAAATAGCGTATAGTGGTGTTATTAGTTAATTTATTCCTAATTTATAAAAGCAAATTAGGTATAACATTAAAATCTATATCGGGTTTTTTTTCAATGAAATTCCATTTTAACTTTGACGGCGCGTTGTACAACGGCCTAAGACTGTTGTGAGGCAGTTTAACGTCCTCCGTGTAATTGGCTTCCGGAAGGATTTTTCATAGATAGTGGACCGTATTCGCGTGTCACAATGGAGAAAACCCGGAAATCCTCAAGTAACCACCCACCGGCGTACATGCAGAAAACGGAAAAGCAACATCCTTCGTCCGTTTCTTCGGATTTAGCTCCGAACCTTTTGCGTTGTAAAGTGGTAGGCACGGTGAGCTGTTAATTTTAACTGGGCATTTTTTTTCTAAAAAACTCATATCATTTTTACTCTCATGATGTAAAATAGCTCCCATTCTGCGCTGAGATAGCCGTTGAGTGGTTTACACTCTTATCGTCGGTTCAACACTCGAATCCCACCTCAAGCTCAGATGTTTGTAATCGTGCGTAAACTCACTTGAAGATTTCTGTCTAAATTGTCCTCGCACGTATCGTGATAAAGAAAGCCAAGATATATCTATAAGCGAGTGGGATTGTTATATTTTATTAATATATACTTATAAATATTACTAATTAGTTTTATTTGAGTAATTAATTATCAAATTACTTATTTTTATTGGATAATTTTTATTTTTATTTTATTTTGATCAACAATTTGTCAAGATTTTTAGAATTTTTTTTTACAAGTCCAAAGTTTAGGTTATTCTTTTGTATTCATTATTTTCTCGTGGCAAATTTTTCAATTATTTCTGAAATTGTTCCAGTTGTCAATAGATATGTTTAATTACAATAATCATTTTATTTCGAATGCAATATCGTTAAAAGAGAAAATATACTTTTATTGCTAGAATTGTCTCTCGTTTACCAAAATAATTGTCATAACTTTTGGAGAGTAGCAAAATTATCATAAAAATACCATATTAAAAAATTATGGAATTTGTAAAAATATATAATTTTGAGTAATCTGGTTTAATTTTTTTTTATTATTTTTTGTTTTAATAATAAATATTCTAAACTTTTTAATTCTGAAATGCGACTTTTTAAATGTTATCTTTTGTGTGAGCACTCTGTACTTCATAAAATGTTAAATATACAACCCTACATAAATTTAGTAGGCACCATAAGTGCGTCAACATTTGTTTCACACATAAAAGAACGAAATTCTTCGATTTTTGACAACTATTTCTTAAAGAATAGGATTACTTTAAATAATAAAATACTTTCAAGTCATTAGAAATTTAAATTAAAAATTACTTATTTGCAACAAACAGTTTTAATGATAGATAGAATGACAGTTTTTTTTTTTCTTTTTTTTTTAAACTAAGTATTGTATAACTTAAATATATAAAATAAACATCCTGTTAGAATAGTCGTATATTTACTTTATATTACAAAAATTTCTAAAATTTAATTTAATTTGCATGTAAATATAAGACAATCAATACAATCGAAAATTTTATTGTTAGGAAGCAACTGTATGTGTGTTTGTTTGTATAAGAATATTTTGATGTGTGTACTAATTTAATTCTATATTAGTTCATATTTTTAGATGGAACAATTCGGATGGAGTTTTCTTTTTAAGCCATGTGAGACTTCCAATTTTTAGACTATATATATATATATATATATATATATATATATATATATATATATATAATTCTAATACAAATCAATTTCATTCGTTATCAAACAAAATTGTTAATCGATAAATTGGTGTAATTTTTCATATAAATTTGTTTCCTTACAGTAATAACTAATAATTAGTTTCATTCATGCTTAATTAACCTTTTAATTAATTTAATGATTAAAAAAATTCTCTTTATGCATCTGGTTATATATAGCTATTTACTCAGTCATAATAATTTCGGGCATTTGTTACTTTCTTTTTCTTATTACCAGTTTTCTCTACTGTTGTACGTTATTCATTATTTTCTTAAATAAAACAACCATTTAACGAATTTGTCCTTGAAAGGTCGCAGGAGGACATTCAAAACGTTAACTTATACCATCTTAAGTGGATATTCTTTCGCCGGTGCACTCTTACGAAATAATTATTTGTGAACACTTAAGTAAACTTACTCCATTATCCCAGTGACACACACATTTTAAACGAAATTAAAAATTCCTCTAGATTGTTATTTCTGCGTAAGAAATTCTTCCCTCCACCAGCTGCGCTACCGAATGTTAAGTGCAACAATAACAACTAGAATGTGGAAGGCAACCGCGGTGCGCGCGTGATATATCGGAGTGTCACCACAGATTGCGAGCCATTGATTTTTGACCCTGAATCCGCAGCATGTGAAATGCCTGTCCTGAAGAAAAGGAATTATTGAATCAGGCATTTCTATAGGCTGAACTAGTTTCTGTATCTTGTCTATGTTACATTTTCTTGACTTTCGCAATCCTTTTATTGCGAGTCTCTTTCACCAGGAGGTTAATTATCGGAGAAAGTTGATTTAAATGAAGTATTCTTTTATGCCAACCGATAATTAAAGTAGATCCCATTCATTCGAAATCTCTTCGATTTGTGTGAGGTTATTCCGTTCTAATTTATGTTTCCGCTCTGTTAATATTTTCTATTTTTTTTATATAAGGCTTTAAATATTCAGTGAGTAGTAAATAATTAGTGTATTAATTAAAATCATGATTTTATATTTTATATATATATTGTGTTTATAAGAATCACTTTTAAAACGTGATACATGTTTTTGATAAATATCATCTTCTAGCTGCATCGCTATATTTAAAAAAGAAAATATTTTGGTTTAGATAGCTTATAAATGACATAAGAAAAGATAATTCAAATTTCATTCGAATATTACAAAACTGAGATGTTTTTCGTAGATTTATTTGTGATAGTAAAAAATATGGTTTTACTTTTAATTTTTTTTAAAAATTTATTCTGGAATTTTTTCTCAAAATAAATAACGAAAATATCGTTTCATTCAATAAAATACACAAAAAAGCATACTGCTTAGCGTTAATTTGCATAATATACATATTTTTAACAATCACATGTTTTAATTGTATGGTCTGTAATAATAAGCTGACCACAGACTTAGTTTTCATAATTAAATTCACTTATCATTGATTTATCGTGAATTTTAGGTATTTCACTATGTATTAAAAAACCAAATCCTATCAAATGAAAAAGTTAAAAATTATTAACTATAGTTGATATAAATATTTAGAAAAATCTTTCAATTAATTTCAAAAATTAAGAATAAATTTAAGAATTATTTATTTTTAAATTTTTAATGAATTAAAAATAATTAACTCTTAAGCACATTCAAAAATTATTTTGAAATAAAATAACTTTTAAATTTAAAAGTAAATTTTTCATATTTTAATTAAGCATTTTTTTACGAATATTCTATATCATAATGTTTTGTTACATACATTTTAAATATTAAAGGAACATTTTTAAATCAATAACAAATATTTAAAATATCAAGTACACTTTGTGATTAAATAAAGTTAGAATAATCATAAAGAATAAAGTAATTATAATCATAAAAAATTAAAAAAAAAACCCTTCATTGATAAAAATAGTCATTCGTGGACCTTACCTTGATAAATTTGAGATTGGCACCTTGCGTGACTTTGTATAATATAAACGCTTGAAAAAAAGAATAACATGTAGGAATATGGTTAGCACACAATTGAAGGACTACTTGACTTTTGATTTTGAAATTTTTAAGCTATTTAATGGCATATGAGATCAATAGTTAATATTATATTTTGTTAGCCATTATTTAAAAACATTTCTTTGAATACATTTAAAATAATGTGGCGCAGTTTTTTATTATTACGCTGAATATACTACATACGACGCTGAATAGACTTATTCATCTGATTTTGTTATTTCATTTTAAAAATTATACAAATGAAGAATTCTCTCTCTAGACATTTCCTTATATTGCATTTTTAATTATTAATGAACTCCCTAACTTCACATGGCTTCTATAAAAGTATGACTAAGGCAACACCACTTCATGTATTTTGGATTATGGTCAGTTGTTGCATGGGAGACTTGGATGGAACATACTAGTTATTCGTCCTGTGGATGCTTTAAACGAATACTTAGGGATTTTCCATGCTTCAACAGAGTAGAGATTTGATCTACCGAATTTTCGTTATAAAATAATGGATTTTTATTATTGATGATGTTATATTAAATATAATTTTTTTGCTGAAGTTCATCAGAACTTCTTCTTTTTCCATACGTTTTCAATTTCTTTATCCTGCAATGCAATGTTCAGAACAAAGATTTCAATATTTTTGTTAATGAAGTTTAAAGTATTATTGAAAACATTATTATCAATATATTCGAGCTGAGGAAATAGTAAATCGATAACAAAAATCAATGACATATATAATAATCTATACTAATGATCATGGTTCAATATTACTTTTTGTGTTAGAATAAAATGTTCTAAATTGGTTTTGTCCACTAAATATATCATATTTATTAATTGGTTGGTTTTTCTTATTGTCGCGTTTTGCATACGAGAGAATAAATACAACTGTGACCTACGACTTCAGATGGATTCCAGAACACTATTGATTTCCACGTCTGAGGTGAGGACCGAACCCACTAAATGTTTGCGTCTGAAGATCAAAGAGCTAATTGTTCAGCTATTATTTCGGGGCTCTACTCAACGAAATATGCTTGTGGGAATTTTCAAGTTTGTTATTTGAAATATGTCTATATAATCATTATTTATGAAAAGTTTTCCAAAAAGCAATACTCTATAAAAATTAAAAAAAAGAAGGCTCTAATATGTAGTTAAGACTCCCATTGAATTCAGTGGCATGATAGCTCATATGGGGACCAAGGCCTACAGTGTACCTGTATTCATGACCGAGACCCCTGGGGTGCGAAGCATATATCCCGGTTAAGTGGTCAATCTAATGTGTAGCCTCCAGTGTTTCATTTCCATGTAACAAGCATCGACGGTCGAAGCTTGGATCTGTGCCGTGAGAGCACGAAGCGCTACCACTACATATATCGCCAGATTGCCTCGTGTAGTTAGAACGCGTGTAGTTAGATGTTTAAATGCGTCCCCAAAGCTAGTACCGTAAGGAATATTTCTGGATTTTTATCTACAGTGTATTCGTGACATCATGAGTCACAATTTACCTTTCCAATGGGAATTTCAAACGAAATATATTTCAAAGTTTGCATCTCAAATTGTTGTTCATGATTTGCATAATTTAATTTTATTTTTTAACTTTTTATAAATTTTATTTTTAAAACACTTTAAAATTATTTTCAATCTGGAAGATATTTTATTCGCGAATTTCATAAATTTTAATCTCCACATTCTCGTAACTTGCTTAACATATACAATTCAAGTAATTCTATGTTTATTTGCTGCAATAGCATGTAAAAGCCATCAACACTGAATTCTAAAATGCATTTTTCTCTACATTTCAGTGCACATTTTAATCGCCGGAGTGCGTGCAGTTTAGAGCCGTAATGCAAAGGATGCGTGCACGGGAGGCTGTTATGCCCGTTTGCTTCCTTTTCTGAGTCAATATAAAAAGTCAAAGGCCTAAGATGTTTCAATAATATGTTCCTACACAGCGAATGAAAAATGCCCCACTATTTACATTATTTCCTGGGGATTTCCACTTAAAGATGATTACTTGCTTTGTTTTTAAATATCCACTAGAAGATGATACAGTGCCATTTATCGTGAGTCAATATTTCTGATCGTCTGATTCCCCCAAAAGATTACTCTGGAACTGAAGTGAAATAACATGCGTGACCTAGACATATAGATGAAATGTTATTCTAAATATAATTTAGGTTTTTATTCCATTTCTATGATATTATATGTCAAGTTCAACAGGCTTTGATGTCTTAGGGTGATCGTGGCGTTTTGAACAACGGCCCATTAGCAAAAACATGAGTTTATCATTATTGGGGTGAATTTTGTTAGTCGAGTTTTTCTGGACTTTGCCGTATCATTAAGGTTGGAGCTCTACGGGCCACCTAGAATAACTTTCACTTTCATTAAGAATTCAACACGGCAGAATCAAATAGGTTGTTTGTCTACAGTGATGAAGCACCCTTTAACAATGCCTATTGCTTTTTTTCACAGTTATCGTATTTTTTCTGTTAACAGAAATTGTACGTTTGATATGAAGTATGTTAGAGTGTGCTTGTTTGTTTCATGATGTTGACATTTAACGAATATTCATTAACTGTGATTACAAAGTATTCAACTTAGGTGTGGTGACTCTGGATTGCTTGTAATACCTACAATATTTTTATGTACTTAAACTTCGTCTATAGCTTAAATTTTATCTTTGTATTTTACGCGTTTGGTCGTATAGAGTTACTCAGTTAATTTAGGAAAAGATGATCTGGTACGAAATGCAGTGCTAAGTAATCCTAATATTACATGTCATCCTAAAATTACTAGCGTCGAAAATATTCGATTACTTCTCATTAATATGATTAAAATAACCTTATTTTCTTGATCATGAAAATCTGTTTTATGTCTTTCCGGTTAAAGAAATATTTGATTATCTTTACAGTAGTTTATGCATCCTTTAATGGATACGTTCTTCATAAGACGAGACGTTTTAAACATCAATACCTTGAGTGAAATTTCTAATTTATGATTTGATAAATCCTAATATATTTCTGTATCTATAATTCAAACTTTACCATCTAACTGTGAAAATATATTAGTGTCGAGTCAATAACCTTATACAGTGGTCAGCATACCCGTTTTCTACCTGGTTTTTCAGGGTTGGAATCTCAAGCGAATGGTGCAAATCGTCATCAACGTAAAACTTGTCTTCGCACAGATTCTTAAGGTTCCATCCTATATCATTACTACTTACCTATTACAACTAACTTAGTATTATGCAATTAAATTATTATGTGAATATACATTAAAAATACAAAATTGCTGATATGATGTAATTGCATGTTACTTTCACACTGTCTGTGACTCTGTATTTTAAAATCAAAAGAAGGACGTGGGTATTAAATATTTCAGCAATATCTTTCTCTCGTTATTTTACCCCGTAGTATCTATTTTTTAACTGTTTACCATACCATCCTCTGAACAAAATAACAAGCTTGAGGGTGATAAAAACATCAAAGATTTATTGCTGAAGAAATGCAAACAGTACCTAGTAAAATTTTACTGGCTTTTAGATGGTACTTGTGTATTTTTTTTTTCTAACTAGTAGATGAAAGTGGACGCAGAAGTTCATCTTCTGTATGTTACCTAAAGATTCGAATTTCTTCGCTTGGGGCATTTAAAAACGCTCTGTTTCCACAATAAATCTTTGAATAAGTAGGTCCAGTATGGAAAGTCCTGAAATCTTCTTAAGTCCTGGAGCCATCGTAAATAAATTTATTCGAAATAGATTTCTTCGAATTATTTTGCATACAGTCTTCTTTTCAATACAAATTTCGTTTTTTTAAATTATAAAAATAAACAAAGTCCCTTGAAAAACATCATCTTAATTGCTTTTAAAATGACCCAAGAAATATTTTAGATTTTATTGCAGAATTCACATTTTTATAAGGCATTGTTCTAGTTAACGAGTTCCGTTTCGTCATTTGTATCTCTATTATTATAAAGAAGTATAAATTAAAAATATATATTTGTTTCTTCTTATTTGTTTATTTTTTCATTTAAATTATCTTGAGCAATATTTGATTGTGAAATTAAAAATAAGTCTGTATTATTTCAAAATAAACTTTGTTTAAAAAGAGAAAAATAATTACATTTTTATTGCTCTTTCAGTTTAATACATTTTTTTAACTGTATGTAATAAAGAAAGAATACCCCAAACACTCTCTGCTCTAAATATGAATTTTATTTCCAAGAACAATTATAATTATTTTATATATTTAGATATGTTTTTAAACTTCTTTTAAAAAATTAAATATTCCAGTTTTTAATTCAATACACCTACAAATATTTTGATGAATCACAGGCTTTATCTTTAAAAGGTCGGTGATAACAATAAACTTTTCATTTCACATTTTCGTGAAAAATTGCATATTTGTTCGTTGTCACTGCAAACGCACAATACACTAATTCCTTATCTGTAGATCGGAGCAAGTTATTTTTTTTATATACAATCTACGGTGTTTTCCAAGTCTCAAAATAAAAAGAAGGTCATTTTGCAACAGGTTTTGATGTGTTATTAGAAAAGAACAGTTGCATATAACAACAGTAAATCAGTTTGAACATTTTTAAGCAATCTTTGCATATATGTGTTAGTACATTAGATTGCGAGAAAAAAAATCCATTATTTTTTCGGTCGATAGCTGTAGTATTCGATATCTCGTTAATTATTGATCATACAATTCAGATTTATAATCGTTGGAAATGTGATATTTCAACGATTATATATATTACATTTCCAACGATTTACACAATATTCGTGTTATTCCACCGAAGATTTTCTTCTTATAGAGACACACGTCGAGGGAATAATACGAATATTTTTAGACCTTTTTGTCTTTAGTGTTTGTCAGAAAAGGGTGTCTGTTTTGCTTAGCTGACCATCTCCCTCCTGATGAAGACGTGATCCCTATGCTCTTTCCTTAATTATATTATATTACATTGTTTTTCTTGATTATTTCCTGATTTTGTCTTATTGTTATTAAACTGTATAGTTTCTTTTTTGTTTTATCTTTATCAATTAAATGTATCTTACTTAATATATATATATATATATATATATATATATATATATATATATATATTTTAGTTTGGGAAAAAAGAAATCCATTGTTTTTACATAAACTTTATGTAACTTCTTTCTCATTCGCTTTATAAAAAGGTTTAAAACAGTTTTCATGTAGATTTTTAGGTCTTACGTGAAGCTACGATTGCTGACAGGCGGTCAACTTCGATAATTTTTGATATTTTATAGACATTCTCGACGAAGCTGTTTCGAGACGAGGTGACTCTTTAATATCAAAATGTTTGATGTCTATCCTCCAGTGTGGCGTATCAATTTATGGAGAATTGTATATTTCCAGTTATCTATCTCTTTGTATGGCCACATAATATATATATATATATAATATCCGTTACTTCAGTAAATTGTAATTCTCTGCAGACAGTTTAAATACTGATTCGAAAAATAAGAAAAAGACTCTCTAAGTCAGTAATTATCTTTGAGTATGATTTTACAATTTACCTTACATTGCCAAAAATTACCAGTTAAAAATGCCCTAAGTAAGAGCCATAATAAATTGCCTTTGCAGTTTTATCAAAATTTTTCATGTTTATTTATATTAAGATTTTCATGTTTATTTTAGGATTAGATTTTCAAGATAAAGCGAAGTGTGAATATTTAAATTTATTTTCATACTTAAGGGTATATACATGTACAAAAAATCATTAAAATAATGTAGTATTTGAGATATAATGTCTCAACCTTTATCTTCAACACCTTTCAGAGCAAAATTATTGGCTGTGATCGATCACCAGAACTGCCAAAAGTGAACTCCCCCTCTATACCTCATCCGTTGCTTTAATTAGATTTCTTTCTCCTCCAAATCTCCTTCATAAGAATTATGAAGTTACCAAGTGCATCACTTCGATTTTGGCTTATGATAAATAATGAGGAGAGGTTAACTTTCATCCTATTTACAACACTTAAATAAACGTTGAATTTTGGATCTTATGCAGGGAACATAGCTCTTGCCAAAGTTAATCAATAGAATGTGATTCATAAAGGTTAACCCGAATTATTCTTTTGGTGTCTCTGTTTCATTTAAAGTTTATTTTTTAAGTATGCACATGGTGCATTATAATTATATGTTATGGTGCATATCATTTCGTGGTATATATTGAAGTATATTATTAAGTTTTATTGCAATAATTTCAAACCGATTAATTCTTCGGCTAAATACAACTTATTGCTTTATTATTTTGAACAGTAGTCAAATGACGAGATCGACACCTGAATTTATACTTTCCCTTCTTCTTGCGCATGATCCAGAAGGAATATCCGAACTTTGAACATGCATAGGACCTCTCAGCATGATGTTCTTTGAGTCTAGAATCGAACACCTTATTTCTCAGTTATGTAATCGACGCTTTTCTTCACCAGATGTCGTGGTGACGCATGAAACGGTTATATCTTGAATTGTAAAAAAGAATTTTTCAAACTGAAAGGTAACGCGTTCGTTTCTTCCAACAACTATCATGTTGATATAGATAATAAACATTAATAAATAATGGTCTAATGTGTTTCAATTTGCTGTTAAGAAGACTTTTATATTAATGATTCATTTTTATCTTTATATTCTGAGAATATATATGAGATCATAACATTTCTGATAATAATTTTTACATAAATTAAAAAATCAATTCAAATAATGTTATTAATAATTAGTGATGTTCTACTTGAATGCAATAGTCGATAACTAATGAAAGTGACTCGAAAAGTTTATGTATGAAATAAAATATTATTTTTTTTTACCCGTTCAGTTATTTTCCCCTAAAATGTATGCATTTGTTCAACATAAATAAATGAATCCAAATAATGAAGCTCGAGGGAAACTAGACAAGATTAGAACTTTGTCCCGCAACTCGCTTAGAAAAACAACCCAAGATAGAGATACAACTTTCAATATGGCGTTGAATAATACGAAGAATTCAAGCGCGGAAAATGGATTTCCAGGTTTCCTGTAATAACTCCGATAGACGGGTGCGTTTGCATTTAAGGCGAGTGGCTCTAAATGGAAAACGGTTTATCCTATTTTTCGCCCGAGTCTCTTCCCGGAAAGACGGCCGCTTAATAGAATGTAAACAGTTTCATGCAGCGATTGGAGCCAAATATATATTAAGAGAGCTAAATAACTTATTTATTCAATAAGAAAACTGTGTTGATTTTATTGTAAATTGTTCCGAAATGTATTCGAAAAAGTGTTCAGTTATTGAATTCAGAGAAGACTTCCTATATCATTAAATAAACAAAGAGCATATTTTCTTTAGTTGCCGCATGGGCACTGCCTGAATGCTTAGTGTGAAAATAGTTTATTTTCTGTGGTCTTAGATTTTAATTTGAAATCTGGATTTTTTTTAAATTCTCAACTCCTTCTTTATTGCTCATATTTGTTATGATATTAGAAATTTCTCATTTATCTTACTGCACCTGCTTTACCGAGCTGGTTGTCGAATAGACGGTTCGTGGGTCCGAATCCCATGTCGAGCATGTATGTTTGTGGTGATTCGAAATCCCTTTTAAGTGTAGATCCCGCTCTAATTAGCCCTCATGTACAAAAAATAACTATATTGAACGACAAACTAACCAGATGTATCTTTGGAGAAATGACCATCACAAAAAATGTACATTAAAATTAATATATAATAATAAATTTCAGTAAGATTTATATTGAAACTTAGGGTACACAACACTGAGATTCTTTATAGATTTTCTTATAAAAAATAATATTCACATTTATAAATTTTACACTTATGCCAAGAAATAATAGTATGCAATAGTTTTGTTTGTCATTCTACGGTAATTTCTATTCTCAAGTGCTTATTCCATAGGGGACAATTGGTTTAAAGTGGGTCTTAAACGTTACAAATACCCGAATCTAAGGTGGGATTAACTGAAGACCCGAGCTCTAATATTTCACGTAGTATGTTCTATTTTGAGTTGAATTGGCAACTGAACTATTAGCCCTCTAGTCTTGGATCCAGTAGTTCGTGGGCTGGAATCCTTTTTTGGCCATGGATGTTTAATAGTTCGACATTCTCTTTAAATTATATGTCCCGATCTAGTTAGCCCTCGTGTGTGAGAAAATTATCATTTACTTACAAACAAATAAAATCAAATATCGTCTATTTTAAATGCTCTTTTATATCTATAAGGATTATTTTAACACCTCAAAATTGCCTTCTTATGGATTGTCAAGTTATCTGAATGACCGAAGAACTGACACTCTTCCATTCAAATTAAGTTTTCAGGGGAATTAAGTTTGACAGAAAGTGATCTTGAGGTCAGAATCACTACTCCAGTTGAGGGATACACAACTTTCATTAACATGGATAGTCCTAATCAACATGATGATTTTTGGTTGGATTTAAAATCAAGCTCCTATATCGTAATGATAAAAAAGATTTATTTTATTAACTGGAATTTGTTTTCTTAAATGATTTCATAGCAGTTTAAACAGTATAAAGAGGTTTTTTCATTAATATAAACCGAACCAATTAACTTCACTTAAAGTATTCTGTTTTAATATAAATTTTGAATTAATAAATTCATGTGTACAAAATTTACACTACAGTGAAAATTAAATAAACTAAAACTGATTTAAAAAAATAATTATTTTTATAAATTTTTTATTAAATCCTCGTAATTACACTTAAAAATAACTTTTTTTGTGCCTCAACTTTTCCTGTAGTGCGAAAAAAAAATTGAAACAGGACCAAAAATGTATGAAAACATGCATTCTATGCTGTCCGATGCATCTTTCCTCCATATCTCACACATTTTCTCTGCAGTTAAGATCTAAGCTCTGCAGTGGCCAAAGAAGCTGATGGAAATTAGACCAAACTAAATTTGCCGAACTAATTTTGAGCTTTATCTGGCATAATTGATTCATCGTCACCATCAGATAAAAAACGCAGCATTATAGGCTGCACTTGATCAGCCAGTATATCTAAGTATTCCATGCTTGTTTGTTTGCCCTCGAGGAGTACCATTTCTGTCCCAGCAGAATATGCCCTATATCATGAAACTCCCAGCAGATCCTTGAACAGTGCGAGTAAGGTTAGGTGAATTCATGGCTTTGTGAAGATTCGGCATCTTCCATCAATGCAAAATAAGGCGTAATGTAAGAGAGTTCATCCGACCACAATATCCGTTTCCAATTCTTAAATATCGAGTATTTTCTTTCCCGAAGCCATGTCATTCGAATTTTTGCATTTCGAGTAGAAATGAGTGGTTTCCTTAAAGACACCCGACTATGCACTCCTATCCTTTGCAATTCTCTCTGCATGATTCGAAATGAAATCTGTTTCGAATAGCCTTCGTTGATGAATTTTCTCATTTTTACCACAGTAGATTCCCTATTCTGCTTCTCTATTCGTCGGAGACTATCACGTTTTTGGAAAACTGTGGTCGAACAGCAGTTATGTCTTCTAGACAAGGACTGTGGATTCCACATTTGAAAACTTTTTATGGCTATTGAGAATCCAGTGATATTTACTTACTTAAAATCGAGGTCCATGCTAAACAAACTCTAACAATTAGCCCTTTTTCAATTGTTGAACGATATTTCGTTTGTCCCATTTTAGTTCATTCATCGTGAAGTACACTCTTACACCTTACTTTTGCTAGCATTCTAACGACGTGTAACCCCCATAACATAAAAAAAAATTACATTCTCCATCCCTAGCAAGCATTTAATTACAGGTTTCTATTGGATTCCCCAGTGTGCGTATCATCATTACATTATTTTTCTTTATTAACATCTAAATTAATGTAAGTTGTCTTTCGAAAATTTGCTCTTAAATATTTTATAAGTCACTTGAATTATAATTTCTTTGTTTAATTCAAATATGTCAAATTCAATATTGAAATAAGCTCCAAATTTTTAATAAGTTTCGAGATGGATCACATTAAAAATAATTTAACCTTAATGTGATGGTTTACAAAGCATTCTTTTAATGTAAAAAATTTAAAAGTAAAATTAATTGTAAAAAAAATGGTTTTGTAGGCACCTAATTTCTAGCTGTGATAGCCGTTTTATCGAAAAATATATATGCATATAAAACCAATATAATGTACTGTTTTATCTGATTTGAAATCTCACGAGCATGCACACATTACAAAAGCTTTATTCCAGTCACGTTGAAAAATATCTTAGTGTGCTCTTAGGATTATATTCCTGAGCATAAAACACTGAATCAGATTTAGTAATACTTAAAAATAACTAAATAAAATTTGATAAAAAGTATTTTCTACGCAACAATTACCCTTAAAATTAATTTAAATAAAGCAATTTTTAAATTGGGCCGGAGATAATTCATTCCTCCAATTTTATATTCTAGTTGTTAATAAACATCTCACATTAATAAATAACTATTTTTTATGTATATAATTTTTATGTTTTTACACTTAAAATTCTAAAAACAATAATACATACGAAGAAGGTATTTTTTTCACTTCTTTTTTATTAAACTATTTAAATGTTTACTTTTCTTTAAAATTTCGAAATTCTCCTGCAATACTTCATTTAATTTTTGTGCCTCTACATAACTAAAAAGAAATGCTGACGAGCACTACAGTGGTATGATCTTCAATGACTTTACATTTGCGACCAGAAAGTAACGTGATCAGTGTTGTAAATATTGTTGGAATCCTTAATAACCTTTGCGCTTCAACTATTACCTGCAGAAGCATGAAGGAGCAAGTGTCATAGTTCATATCTGGAAACAGGTACGAAACCTGTAATTAATCTTTAACACATTTTCCATTCTTTTCATTAATATTTAAGTACATATAGTAAATTTTAAAAAGAATTTGTTTTGCTTTTACATTGTATTTTACTTGTTGGAGACTAAAATATTTATTGCTATATTATCGTTAACAAAAATGATTCAATATTTCCAAAATGATATTTGCACTATTTTCCGAAATTCGATATAAATACTGATTACAGGAAAGATAGTATGAAAACGTACATCTTCTTAGTTTAAATTAATATATTAGCTTTTAGTATATAATGTATGATACTATTAATCAAAAACTTTTATAACCAAAATCTCACTTCGTTAATTATGTCAATACTGTAAATTATTCATACTATTTTTACATTTTATAACCACCACTTTTTTATATAGTGGAAATTTATATTACAACATTAATTAATTTCATGCTGTAGTTCCTAATGTTGTGTATGTATTTATAATACTGGAAAGAAGGTGCTAAGAATTCATTTCGATTTTTTAAATAATCCATATTTCTTGTCTTGTTCAGACTTTTTCCACCGAGGAAATTATCATTTACACGTAAAAACTACTTTCTCCCTATTTTTTTCATTCGTTAAAAAAAATTCTTTTTTTTTAAAAAAAAAAAAAAAATCGTATTTTAACTATATCCAAGGGATATAAAAAATTATAAAAATCGTAAAATTTTACGCCATATATGATTTTTCCTGAACTTATAAATATCATTATATAAGAGGAGAGGAATTCAAGAATGCGAGAAGACGAATTCGACGAAAAGTAACCCAATCTGACGACTCATTCTTTTTTCAATGCTTCTACTCAACTCATCCATCCCTTCAAGACACGTGACAAAAAATTGTCTTAATCAATAGAATGTTTTTTCTACTTTAAAAAATAGAATTTATTTGCTTTAAATGTTCGTAAAAAACTGATGCATCATTTGCGTTTTGCTTTCGATTTTTTAACTTTTTTTAATTTTAATTTGTTATTTATGTGGCTGCGCATTATTTTATTCTTTCTGAAATAACTATTAGTTATTAACACATGCTTCCATCTAAAATAGATAATATTGTCTCGAAAAGTCATTATTTCCACAAATTTCTTTTCTGTTTTCTCTCTTTTCATTTCTTTCTTTTTTCTTTCTTTCTTTCTTTTTTTTTTTTTAAGAGATATTTGAGATCATGTAAAAACCTACACCACTTATATCAATCAATTTGAGGTATGAATGAATCATCTGCTATGGTGTAAGCATTCGCTTTCCCAACCATGGGTCTAGGTTCAAACACTGAAATAGATTTGGATATTGATCAGCACTTCACTTTTTTTACCCAATTTCAGTTGATAACTATTTATCTCCTAATTTTTTCTGAATACTCCACTCATACTTTTAGGATTGCCACAAATATTCTTATGTACATCTCTAGCACAGCATTAATGAATATGTTATATTTTTGAACATCCACGCTTTCATTTGAATAACAATATAAATTAATCAGATAGGCAAATTTTTATTTATATTTTTCTAATTGAATACCAGTAATACAATCTCTTTATTAGTGACCTGAACGAGTGTCTTGCTAAGGTCTATTCATTACTGGTAACAACTTAGTTGGGATCAGCGTGTCTCAGTGGAACAGTCTTTCTCAGACCATAAGGTCCCAGCTTCGATCCCAAGAGCTGTTGAACAACCGGAGATAGATGTTACACTCCTGCCCTCTGCTTGCACATCTATCAGGGTGGGTGTTTTCGAATTTTCCGGGTGTCACCTCCATTGCAACTCGTGAATACGGCCCGTTTTCTATGAAAAGTCCTTCTGGAATGCATTTTACGCGGTGGTTAACACCACGAGGGTTTGATATTTATTGGAATGCAATACCTTCGGCTGATATAGGCTGTAAGCATTATTCGGTAAAGTTTCAAAGTTTTTTCAATAATGTTATGTGAGAAATGGAGAGTAAAATTTCAGTTGAGTATTAATCATGTCATACTTTAACCTTGACAATCTCGATTGTGACCGTGATTCATTATTGATAGAGATTTTTGTAAGTTACGATGTGCGATACATTCATATTTTACCCGGTCCTTTAACAATGATTAAAGTGAAGCTCAAATGCAATGTCGAATATAAAATGTAAATATTTCTGTCACCCAAGTAAATAGGTGTTATTCTTGTTCTGATTGTACTTAAAAATTGCAACCAAGGTTTCTTTTAGGATTTCATTTTCGTCTGTAAACTAACCTATTACAAACAAGGCAGCATGTGCATTGTCAGGAGAAATACATCAGTTGCTCGATACTTTTTCCTTACATGAAATGTTAGAGAAAATTTTTGTTTTCATAAAAATATTTATTTTTAGTATTTATACAATGGCTGAAGACATTTAAGACATTCCTTTACATATTCACCTTTACAAAAAATTATGTAATTACTTTTTTTCCCATGTGTTGAAATTTAATCAAGTACCCACTTTCATTACAACTTTTCAAAAAATACTATTAAAAATAACTTAAAAAAGAAGTTCAGCATAAAGATTCAAATTTGTATTGCTACATTTGCTTACAAAATTTTAAGTTGGTAATTAAGTTACAAATTTTATAAAAACTAATATATTAATAATAATGTAAGTAAATATAATGTATAATAATAATGTAAGCTGTAACTAAATAAAATTATGCGCATGATATTTAGATTGTAAAAAGGTACGACAAAAAAATTCAAGGATCTATTTGTTGTTTTATGGATGTGAGCTCCGTTTTTAATACTGGCTATGCTTCTGTAATGGGATAAATATAGAAAATTTTTTTTATTTTATTACTTCCGCATGTTACCCAAAGTAACCACTATGTCCAGACGGATTGTTTGACATTTTGCCCTCTCATCTGTTAATTCTTATGTTTAAATTCCCAGAATAAAAGATTGTTAATGATAAGTGTTATGTTTCTCCTAATTATTTCTTACTATTATATAACATTTTTCTATCATTATTAGGATTCCAAAATAAACATTCACTTAATAATATTCAAGTGTACTTGGACGTAAAGTTGTCTTAAATAGCGGCGCCATCTCTTGTCGATTTATTGCACTTCATACAATATGACCGCCAAAATCAAACTTATAGTTCTGTGTAGTGTAGGTGTATAAAAATATATTATTAGTGTGAAATCTTGATAAGAGCGTATAAGAACTTTTAATAATAGAATATTTTGTAGTAACTTTCACATTTAGAAATTAAGTTACAATAAATTGATTTTCATATTTTATTTTTCCTATAATTATTTTATACATATATTAAAATTATTTCATTGGGAGACAAGTTTGCTCAGTTATAACAAAATGCGTTATTCTGTGTGCGAGTGAATAATAGTTTTTAATATGCATTCATATTTGTTTATAATATGCCATATTTATATTACCAAAATAATTCCTTTTAATTTTATTTAGTGAATAACTAAGACTACTCTTATATTTTCAATTATATTCCCTTAAAATTTAATTATTCTAAACAAAACTCATGTCATTTTTTTCATGAATACTACATATTTTGTTTTTATAGTTCTCAAACAACCTAACTTATTCATAAAGTTATCAAACATTTAAGGCAGCAATATCTATACAATACTGTCTACAATTTTAACAAACAATTTGATATTAATAAAACTGAATGCATTTGTAAAAAATAAATCTTGAGTATATTAACATGAATTTCATTGTATATCCATGAAACTTTCAAGAGATATCTGCTTTGCGATAAATTGGATTTTCACAACCACTTTTTAGTTTTTCAATTAAGTTTAATTTAGCTATTTAAGTATTGTAAAAATAAATTGTGACAATATTCCAGTAATTTATTGATGATATTCCTTATTTAATTATAAAAAAGATTTACTTTTGGTAGTTTTTTTTATGGAAAATCAAACAAATAATAAATAAAATTTTAGGGTATTATTGAAATTCTCAGTTAAACTTTATGGGAATATTTTTTTTCCTATTCATCATATTTTTAGTATAATATAAATATTGTTATTTCCTACTTTTTCTTATAATAGAAATATCCACACAGTTATATATATGTGTGTGTATTCATATTATAAACTTGAATTTTCCTTTCATTTCTAACTTTTTGTGTATTATATTATTGTAAACTAAATCTTTTGTGTGTAATGATTATAATTTTTGTTAAGGGCAAATTATTTCAGTATTATTTTACTTATTTTTCTTCTCTGCTTACAAGGTTCCCATACAATTTTTGTGCTGATAAACTTTAGGTAAAAGACAGAGTGAGGGGATCTTAATTTTTAACATTACTTTTTCATACATTTATCATTAAGTTTTTACATAGACAGCCTAAAAACTTAGGTTGCTTACATTTTTTTGTCTAGTTGCAGTCTTGAGTAAATTTCTGTACTATTTTCAATCTATTTAATGAATGCTGTGTTTAACATAACATGACATTGCAGGTTTGAAACATTTTGAATAGAAAGTATATAAAGGAAAGAAAAGATTTTATTTAGAACTACATTTAGTTAGAAATCATTATTAAAATGATTTAACAAAAAAGGTTTAAAAGTTAGTATTAAATCTGAGTAAAGTTAGTATTAAATCTGAAATATTTATATATGAAAACAGCTAAAAATGTAGTTGAATAATTTAAATTTCATTAATGTATCAGAAATATTCAGATTTTAAAAAAATAAGACTGGGATTTATGAAACATTTTAAACGTATTGAAATTATTCAGTTGAGATTTGTTATAGTGAGAATAAAACAAATATATTGAATAACATTTCAGCATTTAATATGTAAATTCAGTTCGAAAGTTGGCATTTAATTAAAAGGATGAATATATTTAATTTTTCTAATCATCCACATGGTTTATTAATTAAATAATATTTTGATTTTTATCTAATGTGTCTGGGTTTAAATTTCAATAAAAGTATGATAATTGATTGATATCCCATAATGTCTAAATTTTTTTTTACTAGGTTTTATTCCATATTATTGTTTATAACCCATTGTGACACTCTAATATGAGATTAATGCATAACATTAATAAAAATTATATTAACATTGTGTCTGTAAAATTAATATATATTATACTCAGCAGCATGTTAGTGTTTCAATTAATCTACTAAAATTAGAGGTTTGTTTTAGTGCTATTTGCTTTATTTCAATTAAATTAGCCTTCACATACTTTTTCTGACAAGAACTAAGTAAATCTTGGTTTAAATTGTATTCTGAAACATTTCAAACATTCATTCCTGAAATAGAGTCAAACCCTTTTTGTCCTGAACGACAATGAGCTGATGTCTGAGCTCTGACAATTCAGTTATTGGCTTAATGTTAGATAAGATGATAAAAAACATTTCTAAATATATAAATTTCATAATAATGTGTTGAATGTTGAGGTTTAATTTGTAATTTATATTTATTTTTATTTCAGAAAAACTTTCAATTTCGTAAAGATGAATACATTTGGGATATTAAACTGCATATAATTGATTCGTTGCCCAAGGTATTAATTTTTTTCATATCTTTGAAAATTGAAACGATGATTTAATTTTCATGTCTTATTGTTCAAAGTTTGAATATCTTGTCTTTTTTCCCCCTTAGGAATTGAAAGAAAGTTTTAACTATGGAATTTTTTGTCCACCTGTCAATGGTAAAGCAGGGAAATTTCTTGATGAGCATAGGCCTTTAGTTGATTATCCTTTTCATGCTTCTGTTGGTTACGTTGAGGTAAATATATTTTGCTATTTGATTCATTAGTAGTTTTTTAGACGTAACAAAAATATTTGTGTCTTAAAAGTATCAATCTGTATTAAATTTCTTTTTTTACTAGAAGATCAATGTTTGAACATAAAATAAACTAAAAAATACAGTGAATAATAAACATATTTTAATAAAATTAAATTATAGTTAATTGATAAGCTAAAATTAAAATATAAATGTCCATCCCAAATATATTAATCATATCTATATTATTCATTTATTTATTTTTGCTTTTGTAAAATTTAGCTACTTTTTAAACAAAATTTTTGTTGATTTAAAGATAATTGAATGTTCTGAAAAATATCAATTTCTTCAGTACGTTATTTACTCAGTAAAACATAAATATCACAAATATAGTTCAGCAAAGTTCTTAAATTAAAGAATTTTCTTTAAATTCCATTATGAAAGTTGATGTTTAAGACTCATAAGGAAATTTTCATTAAAAAAATGGATTATTTCTAATGGGATTTTCCTTACCAAAGAATTTGTAATTTAGAATATAGTTTTTTTTATATAGTAAATATAGTTAATATAAATTCATTTTCTTTTTCTGACAGTCATAGTTCAAATAAATGCCTTGTGAAATTTTTTTAGAAGGCATATTAAGGTGTGTCTTACTTATTTAAAGAAAAATAAATAATTAAATAAAAAAATAGAGTAAGTGTATCAACATGTTTTCTAAATTTCTTAAATGGTATTGAATACTGAAAGTCAAATTTTTGTGATTTAATTAAAGGTTTGTTAAAAATTTATGGGAAAATTGGTTTTAATTGAAGAAAACTTGTGAAAATCAGTTTGACGTATTTATCTAATTTTTAATATTTGCCTTTTTGAAATAATAAATTACTAATTTTACCGATTTCCTCAAAGTAAATAATTTTTATTATAACTCATTATGAGCATAAAATTAAGATTCAACTGTTATGTGTATATATTCAAATTTTATATACAATATAGTTTTTTTACCAACTACATTAATACAATAAAATATATAAGTGTGAAATAAAATTTGACTTTTATGATATATATTGTTATAAATGAAGCAAATAAATACTTATTACAATACATATCAAACGTTAATACTCACCAATTAGTTTAAATTCCTTATGAAATACTTTTTTAAAGTCCATTATATGTATAGATATATATTTTTTACATTTGATGTGTTCACAATTTTAAAATATTATTTAAAATTATGGGCAAAACAAAATATATATCTAATAAGAAATTACAATTTTATTATTATCCTGAAATAATTATTCCTTATTATGTATTTTTATGCTTTTATTTTAAAGCTTTCTATATCTTTTTTCAAAATGCTTAAGCAAATATGTGTTTTTTACAGTTAAGATATAAGAGAAGAGTCTACAAAATGATGAACGTAGAAGAAAAACAAATCAAGCAGCTTCATACGCGCGTAAGTATAATTTTTATTTTTAAACTAATGCAAAATAAGGACAACAAGAATCATAAATATACATTGTAAATTATTTTGTCTTATTCTAAATTTTCAACAGTCATTGTTGCACTATATATAACTAAATAAGGTAGGTGTTTGCTTCACTAAATTATTTAATTTTTTTTTTTTTTTTTTTAAAAAATCCTTTTGGGGTATACACTTTTAAGTATTAAAGAGTCCACATCAACTGCATAAAGTAAGGATATCTAACTTTTTGATTTAAATATAAAAAATATAGACAGCTAAATATTTAAGCTTTTGATGTCAACAAACATTAATCAAGGTACATTATCCTAAAATAACAGTTGTATCCATGAAATAGTTATTTATAATTGAAATCCATATTTATCAACAATTTATTTGCTTTTTAAAGATAATTTAGCATAATTTATAAACACTGAAAAGTACAACATTTATTTAAGTTATTTATTTTATTTGAATAGTAAATTTTACTTTTTAACTTGCAATTTTTTACCTGCTTTTCAAACTAAAAACTTAACACAATAAGAAACCATTATCTATAAGGACCTTGCAGCTTTGTCTGCTTAGATGACAAAAATTCTTGTATGTACAATTTTTATATTACTGTAAACTATTGATAAAATTAATTATTCTTTATTTTAAATGGAGAACCATGTTTACCACCATATATTCAGGAAAAAATTACAATAAAATTTAACAATAATTTTTCTGGATGTAAGTGTGAACTGCTTTTAAAGCATATATGAATTTGTATACATATTTGCCGTATTTTAAATTTATAAAACTTAAAAATTAATTCAATTGTTACTTTTATATGCAGTTAATTTCTATTTCTCTGCAAAAAAATTATCAAAAAAGTTTATATAAAAAACTTTTTTTTTATTTATATGAAATTTATTTAGTTGGAAATGTTTTTTCTATTATAGTGCAATTGAAATTAGAAAAATAAATTAACAATTTATTGAAATCACATTGCTTGAACAGGATTGCATAATGTCTAAATATTGAAAAATTTTAATTATTTTCCAGTTTTTACAGAAAATTGTTGTTAATTATTTTTTGAAGAAACTGAGTATAGTATTATAATTTTATAATTAAAGATAAATTCATTTGCTCATAATTTATCGCCCATTTGGTTAATTCATATTATCTTATCTAGCCTAACTTGCGTCGAATGTTAGATCATGTAAGTAATGGTCAAGTGGAGAAGATTACAAAGATGTGTGCTAAGGGTATGGATCCAAATTTTCACTGTCCCGAAAATGGAGGTAAGAAAAATATTATACTTTTAGATTTAAATAAATTTTATGATTTTTGTTGCTCTTGTTTTTTAAATGCAATTATGTTTTTTGTAATTATTGTTTTATTATATATTTTGTTTTAAAATAGATGAGACACATTTATTTTGAATACTTTTATTTACATTGTATAATTCATTGCTGTCATATGATTACTATTTTAATAAAATTAAACTTATGCAAAAGAATTTTACTTCTGGAAAGTTACTGACTGAAATCTCTTTGGAAGAACTTTCTCAGAATCCCCAAGCTTATGATTCTCGTTTCTATTTTACATATTTTCTTTCTTTATATATATAAGCAATTTATTTGTATAGACTAATTGTATAAGTATAATTATTCTAGCAATTGAATTAAAGTTTATAAAAATATTTTTCATAAATTGTGCAATTTATTCACTTCTAATATTTTTCAGTGCCCTCGTTAATTGTATTTTTAAGTTTCATAAATTTTCTGTAAAATGGACAATATTCTATATTTCCTATTTTTTGTTCATATTGAAGTAAGTTATTGAAATATTAATACGAATATATGTACATATTTATAGAAACACCTTTGACTCTTGCCACAACATTAAAACAACCATCAAAAGTGATAATGGCTTTAATTAATGGGGGAGCATTGCTTGACTTCCGTACCAAAGATGGTCTTACTGCCTTACATAAGGCTGTTGAAAGAAACAATTTGGAAGCCTTAAAGGTAATATGATATTTTATTATGTTTTTAATCTTCAGTAGTAGTATGTTAATTGTTTTTCGTAAGTTTAAAATGAGCAAGCTTTTTTATTGCGAACATTTTACATTATTTTATGTCAATTTTATAATTTGTATTTTTTTCTAATAATTAATTCATATGTGATAAAATTTAGCAATGTCCTCAAAGTGAAATGATGTTAAAATTTCAGTTAATAATTGATTTTGTAACAAATGCTATTTTTGCTTACTGAAGAGCTAACAGAGGGACATTTTAATAATTTGCACATTTCTTTTATTATAATTACAGACTCTTCTAGATCTTGGGGCGTCACCAAATTACAAAGAGAGCAAAGGATTAACTCCATTATATTATACGCTTCTGCATGCAAGTGATCATCAGTTAACTGAAACACTTTTACATGATCATGCATTTATTGGAACTTGTGATCCACAAGGCTGGCAGGAAGTTCATCAGGTACATTTATTTATATAATTAAAACTCTCTTATATCTTCTTTTGCAAATAGACACATTTTAAAATATTATATTTTTTCTATATATTTGCTATAATATCTTCTAATCTCTTTGTGCAGATTTTTCTTCTTACAGATATTCTGTGTTGAATAGATATTTATCATGATGTTTGTTTTCTTTTTATACTTGAAGTTAAAGTTACAATTTTCGTTTTTCCGATAATATTATAAAATGTTTTGTTTTGTTTGACATGCTTGAAATTTTATATTAATAAATGAATTTAAAACAATTTAAACTGATAAGTTAACTATGTCATAAACTGAGAAATTATAATGATTAAATATATTACTCTATTTATTATCCAGGAATTTCCGTTTATCATAAATAATATAAATTGAATTTCAGAACATATTCTCAGTTTTTAACAACATTGAGCAATTCAATTATATGGAAGTTAGACTATTTGATTTAGAGCTCATTTTTATATTTTTTAAATATATTAGAGAATTGTAGTTGAATAGAAAAGAGTAAAACTCTTTCAACAGTTGAAGAATAATTTTATTCATCAATTTTAACATGCAATTGTATTATAATATTGTTTGTTCTTGTTGATATGGTGAATATTGTTATTAAAACATAATTTGTTTATAAAATTGAATCTTCTGCTATGTATTGTAATTATTAAATATTTTCATTAAGATATGGTTTGTTCTGATGCAATTTTAATTTTTTCCTTTATGTTAGGCTTGCAAACATGGGCTTGTACAACATTTAGAACATTTACTTTTTTATGGTGCAGATATGAATGCACGAAATGCTAGTGGAAATACTCCCTTGCATGTTTGTGCTGTCAATGATCAGGAAAGTTGTGCTAGAGTCCTTCTTTTTCGAGGAGCTGACAAAAATGCATTAAATTTTGCAAATCAAAATCCTTATCAGGTTGCTGTAATAGCTGGTAATTTGAATCTTGGCGAGCTTATACGAAATCATAATCCAGAAGATGTAGGTATGTATATATAGATATGTTGCACTGAGCAAATCCTAATTTAATTTTAGTTAAAGTAAATAAAAGCCTAATGACAGAACAAATTTTATCTGCTAATATCTGCTGTGATTGTATAGTTACTAAAGGAACATTTTTTTTAAGTGCCATACCGAGAAATGCCTAGATATAACCCAAGGAGAAGAGCTAGTATTGCTCCTGTTGCTGCATTAAGTCGTACACATAGTGATCCTCGGCTTGATTTACATCTTGGCATGAAACCACCATCACCATGCCCATCAAATTGTTCCTTGCCACCTTTTTCTTCCATTTCCTGCATATCTGACACTTCTACAAATTCATCTTCTACCTGTACACAGCCAAGTGGAGAGGATAGTGAAGATACTGCTTCTGGAAGTGTTGTCACAGGTATTAAATTTAGAATACTGTTTTTAAATTTTTGTTCTTCAATGTTCAAAATGTTTTTATATATTTTATTTAATATTCTATTTGTTTAGAAAGTATTAGGAATAAAGATAATTTTTATATAGGGTTTCATAAGGTGCTACAGTTATGGAAAAATAAAAAATTTAGATTTTTCTGATAATTCTAAAATAGTTCAAACTTTTTCTTTAGAAATTTAAAAATAATGATGTTATAAAAAAATAATTGAATCAGTACAAACACAGTATCTTGATTAGCAGGTTCATAAGTATTGTGATCTGAGTGATTAGCAGGTTCATAAGTATTGTGATCTGATTGTGATTTATTTTTAAATTTATTTAAATATAAGTTAAATCTTAGAATTTTTTTAAAATTTATTTAGCTTTTGTTAAGTAAGTTTAAAAATAATTTTCCATCCTAAATAATAGTAATATGGAGCACATAGAATTATTGATAATTAATATTATGAAATGAAAAGTTTTTTTTCAAAAATGGTAACACTTAGAAACTAGTTTTTTTAATTTAGGTACTTATTTGCATATATAAACTTTATGCATAAAAGTTTCTTCATGTTTTGGTAATTTACATTGTTAAAATTTCTGAAATTTAGGTTTTATTATTAATAAAAAATTTTTCTGCTATTTAAATAAACGTTTCACAATGAACATTTCATCAAGTATATGGTAAATTTCTATTTTAAAATTAGCTCAATCTTTTTGATGTTTACTTGCATGAAAGTATGACAGTTAAAATTAAAATTACATACAATTTTTGAGATTCATGTGATATTTGCATTCACACAAGAATTAATGTTAGTACTTTGATTAATACTACTTCTTTTGCTATTTATATTGCTACATTCCTTTTACCTTGTATATTTTTTATATGTATTAAGTAATATTTTACGATAATTACTTTTTATTGCAGAGAAAAGTATCACCAGTGATTCTTCTGGTGTATGTACTAGTAATAGTGCTGCTAGCTATGAATCTGGTCCTGAACACCATCATGACATTTGTAATACTTTTCTTCCTGGAAGCAACTGTCTGTGTGTTACAGATTATAGTTCCTTAACACCTGGTCACTTGCAGTTGGTGGCTGGTGAGACTGTAGAGAGTAAGTATTCCCTTAATTTACTTTTTCATTTAAAATGGTATTAGTGTTACCAAATCTAACTAACTATGCTGAGTAAAAATTCAGTCATCAGTTCTAATTGTCATTCTCAAAAAGGGTTCTTAACAAAATGTTACTTTAAAGCATATGGTTAAAAATTATCATGCCTTACCAATCTGAGTCCAGAAATTATTACCGTGGTGAAAATCGCGTAGATAGTAACAGCTTTTGTGCTAAACTTTTACAATTTTTTGTGAAATTATGACATACCTTGCAAATTTGTATGAATTTACACTTAGTGATGGATTGGTTCACTTTTTCCACTCCTGAATAAGATGCACATTAATGCCCAAAATGAACACAAATCTGCTTATCCACAACATCATATTTTTTCTAAAAACATTTTTCTTAGTAATTATTACTGTATTTTTTGTGAGCTCTAAAGTGCTTTACTGTGCTTACTGTACAATACTTTTGTCCTTTTTATCTTCTGCAAATGATACTTTTCATCATGATTGTAATTTTGATCTCTGTCAATATATTCCACACCCCTTCTAAATTTTGACACAAATAATTAGAATAACCTTTACATGTTTATGAATTTAGATTATTTTAATGTTAGTTGTACATTTGAAATATTTAATGTAATATTTTCATTTTGTTAGATGTATGTAAATTGTGAATCAAGTGATTAAAACATTGTTTACATTACAAAATGTTAGTGTTAAGAATAAATTCGTAGAAGCAAAAGGAAAATTTCAAAAGCTTATTTCTTCAATATTTTTGTAAAGATTAGTGACTACATAATATTTCTTATTTTTAGAGTAATTATATTTTTCTCATGTAAATATTTAACTTCAGTCATTAGTGAAGCTGAAGACGGTTTGCTATTAGGAAGAATTGATGGAGGGCAAGTTGGCCTTTTTCCTCCTTCATGCATTCAAGAAATTGTACCTCGAGCATTTGATACTTTGCCATCATCTGTATATCCACGAGTCGAAGGACGAAGGGAAAGGTGTGCCAAACGTGTTAGTACTATTCCTAGAAGATGGAAAACGTAAGATTACATACTTATTATACATGAATTGTATCTTAGATCTATTTAATTTCATGTGTATATTTATTTTAATTCTAAATATCTTTGTCATTAGAAAAAAATGATTGATAGTTTAGTCCCTCTTATTTATTCTTACTCTTTTGAATTGAATATTAGTTATTCACTTTATAAAATAAATAAATTATATAAATAATATATAAGTATTAATTTAGCTAAATTTTGCTTTTTAAGTTTTATGTTTTAGCTTTGTAAAATATTACCAATATAGTTTATTATTTCATCTACTTTTAAACTAATAGACAATCTTTTAAGAAGATACATTAATAATAATAAATTATCTTAAAATTTCTGCTGAGAAAGTCAAAAAGTTTTATGCAAAATATTCTATTTAATAAAAATAATTTTGAATGTTTCATTTTAAATGTTTTCTAAACTGGAATTCTCTTTAAATTATTTTAACCTTTTTTATCATTTAGAGAAAAATACTTTATTTTACATGATTTTCATACTATATGACTAAGTTCACAATTTTTAAATAAGTTGACTGATACTAAATGTTATTTAGTGTCAGTAGTTCGAACAGCCTGCCTGTTTTAAGGTGTTTAATAATAAGAAAAATATTTGTGAATGTAAATTAGCATCATCGTATTTGGTAGACAGTCCATATTGGGCCAGTGCCTTTGTCCCTTCCTCTGGATTCTGCTTTACTGCATTCTACTTCTTTTACTTGTGTGCAAGTTTCTTTCTTTGATACATTGGAAATCAGTCTTCAATGACTCCATCCATCTCATTTGGGGTCTACTTCTTTTCCTGCTTGTTAGCATACTATGTAAAAGAATTTTTTTAATGTGGAATCATTATTCAAAATGATTTCAAAAAGGAATGTTAAATAAGAATCTATTTTCTAATTTAAAAAACATAAAACAAATTACTTCCCTGGATAAAAAAAAAAACTCTCAGTAGTTTCTCAGCAAAACTAGTTAAAATAGCTATGGATGATAACTACTACAAGTACAATTTATAATGCTATGCAAAGTATGGCTATAAAAAGGAAACTTGTTTGAAGAATATGTAATGCAAAATTGGAGAAGAAAGGAACTGGCGGATTTTAATCATTTCAAAGTCTAAACTAAATTTTTACTTGCAGCAATATTTTTGATTAATTAAATTTATAGATCTTTACAAATTATTCCATATTTTTAGCTTTGTAAGATAATTTCACATTTTTTAAAACATTGAAAAATTACCTATTGAATACTAATCATAAAATTATAGTGACCCCTAATCTAAGTATATTTATATAATGCATTAAGATGCATTTAATTCTGGAAAATCAAGTTAATATGGAAGATAAGAAATTTGACTTCAAAGTACCTAGTTTGAATGACTGATATAGTATTATGTAATATATAGAGTAACTGGTAAAAGGTGTTGTAAAGATCTTTTAAATTTCAATCATTGTGTATGCTTATAGTTAGCTAACAGTCGTCTATTTTGTCTAATTTTAGATTTTCATAATTCATCTATTAAATCTGTTGTAATTGCTGTATTTCAACTTTTTTCACGAATTGAACATTCAAGCATTTATTGCAGTAGTTGAGAAGATCTAATTCTATTAAATACATTAATATGATTTATGCAGATAATATGCATAAACCTCAGAATTTGTTCAAACTAAGGTATTTTTATGCACAATTTTTCATGTTAAATTATATATATATTACATACCTTACTTTTGGATCACATGAAGTACAAATCACGGGAAAGTTTCCTTTTTTGCTATGCATATACTTTGTTTAAAAGAAAAACTAATGTATTTAATTGTAATGTACTAATATATATGTAATTAATTGTATAAGAAAACAAATACGTTTCATTTTGCTTGCTTCATTTATTAGCATGTTTCTTTACAGTGGTCTATTTGAAAGAGATTCACACCTATAACTGATTTGGAAATTTATACTTTATGATGTTGATAGGTTTGCATAAAATAAAAACACAAAATTGGGTAGGATTATTATATAATAATTTAGTATATCAATTTATAGAACAAGCATATGCTTTGACTTGTGTTTTGAGGTGATCATCACCTTGCTGTTTGCAATATGCCATATGAACATTTGGAAATGTTACATGGTGATTTTGCCTGCCTTATACATCAATTTCTTCTCAATGAGCCTTTGAAGGGGAAGACCTCTATCGATTAATCTCAATATACAAGAACACTATTCAGAAACTGAATTATTTCACTTGAGAAAAAATTTGTGCAATACTAGTACATTGGATGAGGAAAGTGATGCATGATAATTGATAATGAGAAGTGTGAAGTACTCAAGAATATGGCAATTTTCATTTAGATAATTTTGTTCACATATTTTCTATTAAATGCATATTATTTTTGTAATTCTCTGGTTCAATTTTGATTTTAAATATTTAAATGAGCAAAGTTCTTATTTTTGTTGTAAAAATTAAAGAAAGCTCTATTTGAGGAAAGAAAATTTATTTAAGAAAATGCTTTTTTAATGAATTCATTTCTTGTTCATGATTTCTCATGATTTCTCTTTTTTTTTTTTTAATTAAAGGTGTATTTTTAAAACTATTCTTGCTTATAATCAACCAAACTTTCAATCAGCATAATTAATCTTTTTAAAATCGTCACTCTGCAAAACATATTATGTTTTTAGATGATAATAGTAATAAAGTTTTTGAAATTGTATACATTTGTGAAATGACTTATTTTGGGATATAGTTTTTAATGGTACAAGCTTGTGTCTTAAATATTTAAGATATGCTTTATTTATTGCAAAATAATTTTTTCATCAATTACAAAGTGGTTTTATGTGAATTAGTAATAAACAACTTTTATTTCTTGTGATTTTAGCTTGTCAGCCTGACACTTATTTCAGAAGTGTATGCATATTTTGAATTTTTTTGTTAATAACAATTATTTTACTGATCTATATAAATATAATAATGCATCATATCACAATAATTAATTATAACAGTGACAGATAAATACTCTTTTGAGTATTTAATGATATATAAATGTTAAAAATTATATCTTATCTTTTTTAATCTACACATGATAAATTCATTTAATCTGTATTATATATTTTTTAGTTAGTTTCATGTGTGAAAAATTATTTTTATTTTGTTAAATTTTCATCATTAAATTTAGTTTTTGATGTTCAACATTATTTCTAATTAGGTTTGGAGAACCAAGGACCGTTATTTTACATAAAGGCAAAAAAGGTTTTGGATTTGTACTGAGAGGTGCAAAAGGTAAATATATGATATATTAATTATTTTATTTTTACATACCTAGTTTTCAGATTTATTTATGAAAATGGAATTCTTAAGAAATAAGCTATGAAATGATTTCTGGTATGAGGACATATTTAAAATTTTGTTTTTAGCTTCAAGTCCTTTAATGGAAAGAGAATCTAATGAATCTTGGCCTAGCCAGTATTTAGAAGATGTTAATAAAGGTGGAGTGGCTGATTTAGCAGGACTGAAAAAAGGCGACTACTTATTAGAAGTTAGTTTTAAATTAATATTATAATTACTTCATATTTCATGATTTATGTTTACAATAAAAATGAATGATCATTATGAGTGATTAATTTGGTATGAAATCTGCTAATTTTGGGGGATCAAAAATTCTTTCATTTATGCAAACAGTAATTCATATTGCATATATGAAAACTTGTTACTTGTAACCAAATAATATTTTCAAATAAAAAATAATGTTTAGTATGTTAGTTTCAAAATACAAAATAATGTTTAGTATCTATTTTCTAGTTCTTTACAAAAAATACTGTTAAATACAGTGTATTAAATTTATAAAATTTATATTCCTGCTTAATTTAAAAATAATTTTGATTTTTTTTCCCTGAAATTTAATATTGTGAGACTTTTTATATTTTATTTTTATTTCCATTAAAATTATTATTTATTCTTATTCTAGCATGTATTACTACTGATATTAACATAGATATTTTCTTAAGATTTACATATTCTTAACTGTATGAATTTTACTTTATGATAACAATTAATTGTTTTCTAATAATATTTTGCATTCATAAAATCATGTTTGGAATATATATCCTTCATATAGAATAGTATATATATTCCCTAGAAGCATTAACAAATATATGTTCTTTTCCAAACTTTTTACCCAAAAATTCTCTAGTTGTTTCTCTGGTAAAATTAATAAATTTAATAGTTTTAAATCATAAATTATTTTTCTTTTCTTCATGTTGTTAATTTTACTTATATATACCATTCAGTCAGTTATGTGAATGAGTATTTATAAATAAAGACTTCTCTTTTAATTAGGATTATTATATTGATTAATTAGTTAGATTTTTATGTTAAGTTATATAATAAATTGGCAACCTGTAAATTTTAGTTTTGACATTTTTAAATTTATTTACTATTAGTACTATTTACTATTAGTATTAACTGAAGGCATTCTGATTAATAACATTGTATTCTTTTACATTACTAGATACATATTCTTTTTGCTTTTCAATATTAACAGAAATTTTAAATTTGTCTTTCATAGATTAATCGAAAGAAATATTTTATTTCATTGTAACTCATATTATTTAACTTAAATTAGTAATAAGTTAAATTAAGCAGATTTTAGTATTGTATAGTATCAAATGCATGTAAATTTTTGTATATCTTTATTAAAATTATTGTTAGGATTTTATTCTGATACAGTTTTTGCTAGAAATACTCAGGTAGCTTTTATTAAGAATATTGAACACATCATTTTAAATTTTCATTAAAAGCAAATTTTTGATGTAAATTAATACATACATGCATTTCCCACACTTAAATAAATACCGTATTTTCCTGTATATAATCTGCGGATCATATGTTAAAAAAGCTGTGAATAAATAGTATTATACTTTTGAATGTTCCACTATAAGGTTAAAATATCGTGATTTTCCGCAAAACAACATATAAATTTCATGGAAATACTTGCATGTGGAGTGCAGAAACAAATGCAGTCTTTTTATGGCATGATGTATTAATTTGTTAACAATAGTTAAAAATTTCATTAAACGTGTTCTTAATTAATAAAGTTATCTTTCATTATATGTACAAAATTGGAGTTCTTTGCACAATTAAAAAATATTTTTTAAAACAAGTTATATTTTAGTGTTTATTTTGCATGTGTAAAATATGTACTTATTCATCATTTACTTAAATTCATATTTCATTTATATTTGAAAAAATTCTTCTAAAATAAAGTTTAAAACTTAAATTTTATAATTGAAAATAAGAAAAGATTATAATGCAGAGTAATATTCAAATATTTTAATATATAATGGATTAAAACTTCTACAACATCTTATAAATTTTGTTAATTCAAATTTAGAAAGTTGTGTTTACATTTTATATTTATTTAAACTGGGAAAACTTTTGTATTCCTTTATGTAAACTACTAATGTGTTAATTTCCTGTTTGCAATCTCCTGTTAGTAAAAATTTATGAAAATTTGAAAGTATATATTACAATTGGGAAGCACTAATTCTATTTTAATTATATAAAATTTCATAACAGTTTATACCACTTAAACATTTAAAACCATTACCTTGATTTATTTTTTCCTCAGATTAATGGCCAGGATGTATCCCAAGCATCACATGAGCATGTTGTTTCTATTATCCAACAATCTGGAAATTTAGTTGCAATGACAGTAGTTACTTTGCAGACACCTCTGGTTGGAACCCCAATTGAGAAAACTCCAGTACTCTACCGGCAGTGTGCTACCCTTCCTCGGAAATTAATTTGCAAAAAAGGTAAGAACTTGTTTAAGAATAAGAATAATTTATATATAATTATATACCGACAATTTGTACAAACATGTAAAGTGAAAATTAAAATAGAAGTAAAAATATTACATTTTTTCTTGCTGCATAACTCTTACATACATTTTTTTCCAATAAATGTTTTTATATGTGTAAAAGTATATGTGAAATTGGGACTTCTAACTCACTTATTAACATTTTTAACAAAAATAGTTTTAGTATTTGGCACGTATATACATCTCTCAATATACAAAATATTATTTAAAAGTGATTTTTTTTAATTGTTGTGATAATAATTGCTTTTAAAGAAATAATATAATAGCTTTCAATAATATCATTTCACTAAACATATGGAATAATGTTGAATTATAAGTATGGTGTATTATTGATATGATTGAACTCTTTTTTATTTATAAGTTTATGCTTCCAGTTACAGAAATATTTTCATATATGTATGGAAACAGAAGAATATAACAGGAAAACTCAAATACTTTGTAATTTTATTTATCTTTAGTTTATTACTCAAAAGTATATATTTTATGTATTTGTGTTCTCTTTTTGTAAACAAGGTAAATATTTATTTAGTTTCAAAATATAATATTTCTTAAATATTGTTCCGTTAATTTAAACCAAATTTTTACATGATCTAAGCTTGAAATATAATTTGACTGCTTGTTACTGAAAACATGGAATACATTTTTATAAGTAAAAGAAATAAAACCTTGAATTTTTAAACTGAAAAGTATTATAACTACATATATTTTAATGACTAATTTTATCATTGTAACAAATAAATGAGAATGCTCTTTGCTATTTTCAAAAGAGTTAATTTGACTAAAATAGAAAAAAATTACAATCTGCATTTGATAGATCTCAATAGTATTTTTCTTTTACTGTTTTACATTGCTATAGACAGTTTATAATTATATTTTTGAGTTGTGAATTATGAAATACTTTTTGAAATGTAAGATTATGAAAAAGGAAAATCAATTTGTTTCTTCCATTACTATATCATTTTACACATGTGTTTCAATTTCCATTATTTTGCATAGATTCGTTCTTATATTTTGTGTATATCTATACAAAATATTGCATAAATATTTTTATAAGTATGATTTGTTCATTTAGTCATGATGTATTGTAAATTTGATAAAAGTTGTAAGGTATAAAAAAATTATATATTCTATTTTCTAAAAGAAATAGAATATTCTATAAATAGAATATTCTATATTCTAATAATCTAATATAGAATATTCTATATTCTAAAAGAAATTAATTTAAAAAAATTCAAGTGCCCAGAATTTTTCATTGAAAATAAAAAACAAAATTGTGTCTTGTTTGCTTAAAAAGTAGAAATTGCTGTATTTAAAATTTTACTAAAAGCATAGAAAAGAATTTGTGCTTTTAATAATTGAAAAAATTTAAAAATAAAAGAAGTTTCATATTTGATATATTTACTGTTTTTGTTGCAGTTCTTACATATATCATTCTATATTATATGGTGGTAATTTAATAAAAGAAGTTGAAAGTGTAACAAAGCAATTCAAATTTTTCTCTAAAAGCAAAATGAAACCTAGTATAGGAAGAAAAATTCATTCAATCTTTTGTATATGATGTCATACACCTGAAAAGTTCTTTACCCAAGTTGCAATTTCACAGAAGCTTCTTCACTACCTCATTTGTATGATGTAGATCCTTTTGTTTTTTTGAAAGGGGATTTAGAAATGTTGCAACAGCTTGCTTTCCTGTACCTAACCGAGAAAACGGTTTTGAAATGTCAATGCAGCATAATTTAATAAGGTAGCAAATAAAGATTGAATCTTGCCAACGATTATCATAAGTACTGCATTCTGTTGCAGTTATAAGAAATATCATCTCAAGACTATAAAATCAGTTTCAAAAGGTAAAAAATCTTATAATAGATTTCTTCTGACCAAAATCATCCATATGCTACAATACAAATTACTGATTAGAGCAAATAACTACTCAAGATTGAAAAGTAATTACTAAACATAAAAGGTTGTTTTTTTTTTTTTTTTTTTTTTTTTTTTTTTTTTTTTTTTTTTGACAATGGGATATAGGATATTGAGCCAAACATCTTGGGGTAGGATTTATCTGCATGGTTGCAATGCCTATATCATCAATAGAAACTTTTAAATTCCATACATAAATCAACCTTTTTGACCACTCTAACAACTTGGGACCCTGCTGATCATTTTAGACTGGATGTAGTGAGATTGGATTCCTGGGTGAGTTTAACTGAATCTGGAGTGTAAATCTTTACCTGTTTTAGTAGAAAAAGATAGAAGGGGAACAGGGTATCACACAGTCTTATAATTTCATCGAATAGATGGAAAGCATATAAGCTTTTAAAATATTTGAAGCGAGTACACATTTTACTAAAAAGATGCTTCATGTTTTACAAACTGCTGTTGTTTCTTCATATTCTGTACATTGCTTCAAAGAATGAAAGCTCCCAGCATTTTCTATATTTTTAATTTACTTAAATTTACCATCTTATGCTATGTATGACTGCGTCATTATTTTTTTCTGACTTCTTTACTTAGTTCCTACTTTTTAAAAGCATTTTTCTCCATTATACTTAATATATTTGTAAAAACATTTTAAATGCTATCTATCTATTTGTATATGTGTGTGTTGGGTTGTTTAAAGAGTTATATCGTTTTATATGAAAATTAAAAATGTATATTGAATAAATATTTTATTGAGTTATATAATGTAAATTCTAGTCCAATACCTATTACCATCTCTGATCATAGCATGGCCTGATTTAATACTCATAAAATGGTTGGTTTTCATTAGCAAAAAACTGATTCAGGTGGGGAAAATGAAATGACTTTCTGAACAACCCAATATATATATATATATTATATATATATATATATATATATATATATATATATATATATATATCATATTCTATAGTTTAACTTTTCCTTGTAAATTTTTTTTTCAACTTAAAATAAATCCAATATTTGGATTAATATCTAAACATAAATTTTCCAACCATGTAATCATGTTTTAATTATGTCGGACTTTTAAGTTTATTCAATATCGTTCATACATTTTATGATTTTGATGCTTAATTCAAAGTTTCTTTTTGTTAATTAAGTGAATGAAGATTAGTAAATTGCACATATAATGAGTATAACAGTTAACAAATTTTTTATGTGCAATAGTTTGGGAAAAGTTTTGTGATCATTGTGTATTGATAAATTCATAATACATTTAGCATTTGTTGGAAAATTAGACTCCTTTTATTATTAACTTTCTTTTGTTAGAAGCAATTTAGTTTGTATTAAACAAATTTTTAAGCATATATTAAACTAAAATTTTATATTTAGGAACAATATTTGCATAAATTCAATGTAGTATATGTTTATCTCAATTCTACCCTAGGGAAAACTATATTACATGATAGTTTTCATACTACTTCTAGATTTATAAATAAATTCATTTACTTTTTATGAAATTCAGTAATTTTTGAAACTCAAGCATAGTTAACATTTTTGAGTTTTTTAATTTTTTCACTGTGTCAAAAATTATCACTTCTATGACAAAACCAATTATTTTAAATTTTTAGTCATGAAAACTATGGTTAGCCAAACTTATCAACATCTTTCATTTTAAAACTTTAATTTGTTCATTTGAATACATGTTTTTAGTAAGTTATAATTTAATTAATCATGTGTGTTACTTAATTATAAAATATAAAGTAAGTTAATGATAAAGCTGAGTTAAAGAGAATAATTTTACCAGTCAATTTATTTTAGTGTAGCTAAACCTATAAATAAGGGAAATGTAACTTAATTCTGATAAAGAACCACAGGCAGAAATTTTATATAAAAAATATTAGGTTTTAAGATTTCTAAATTTTGAATTATATTCTAACCCTGTTTTATTCTCCTATGCCAAAATTTTTGTGAATAAGAGTTTTGTATTGTAATTGTGAATAAAATTGGAATTTAAAAGAAATATAATTTTTTTAGCTCCCACTCCTCCTAAAAGAGATCCAAAGACAACATTATCTGTGGGAAGAGTGAGAGCGAGGTCGATGGTAGCAGGACTAGCTGAAATAGGTACATTTTCAACACAGATATATTTGTTGGCATTATTTATTATATTATAAAAATGAATTGAATAAATATTTCCTAATAATTTAATAAAATAATTTTGTCTGTCAAATGTAATATAAAAAAATAATTTTTTTGTGTAGCTCATATACATTGGTTAAGTGATTTTAAAATAACATTTTGGAAGTGAATTTCTAATCATATCATTATATCATTCATTATATGAATGAAGAAAAAATAGAATATGATTCACTATATATGAATCATGTATTATTTCTCTGACAATTAGTTAATTTTAATTTTATTGTATTTCATAATCAAAGTTATATTACAGAAAATTAGATTCTTAATTTTGTGATTATACCTTATCTGCATATTTTACTGTTAACTAATAACTGTTTTTTTGTTTATTTAACATTTAATTTGTTAAGTTACTAACTAATCCAATTTTTAAAATCATATTAAGGAAAATTACTGCAATACTGTACAAGAATAAAAAATTAACAAATGAAAATAATTTTTATAAAATATTTAATGTCTGGGTTTATTTTTATCAAATACTATTTCAAATATATAATCCTACAAGTTAATGTTTACAAAATCGTTTCTACTTAGAATGGTAACATGGTAACTATTCTAATTTCACTATGAAACAAAATATTGTTTCAAATTTCTTACTTAATGCAAGAGTTAAAATAATTTATACTAAGACATTTTTTAATTCAGAATTATCGAATACAATTTTTATGCCATGCTTTTCTTTTCTAAAATTTTTAATGCATATTATATATTGTCTGCAGTTAAATCATGAGAATTAAATTTATCTTTTTCAAATGAGGTTATGGAAAAAAATACGAAGCTGTAAAAACATGGTTCTCACAAAGCTGCAAAAGAATTTTTAGGAGTTCAAATTCTGCTTAATTTCTTTTTAAGAAATGTTCACCCATGTCTATCGAAAGGTGGTTAAATGAAAAAATTCAATTTCAACTATATTTTGTGTTACTACAGTTAAGGTTGTAACCTACCTTAACTGTTAGTCTACTGACCTTCTGTTCAATAATCACATTTGATAACCTTCTCAGGATGGTTGTATGTAGAGATTTTTGACTTTACTCTAAACTATTGATCCTGTTCAATTAGTTCTTATAAGTTATAAAAGCTACTATAGTGCAACAAACTAAATAAATAAACATTTATTTAATCAACTGACCACTGTAGAAAAATAACTGTATGCATATTTTATGGAATATGTTAATCATAGCATTTATGAATATCTTAATGTAATCTGTGGTCAAAGTATTATTCCTCTGTGATTATATTAAACTTTATGTGACAATAAAAAGTATTTCAATATATTATTTATTATTTTGCTAGTATAATGTTCAATTTGATTAATATAGGCATTAAACTATTCTTTTGACATTTATATAATTTAATTTTCTTTAAGAGTAGGGCTTAACTATTGTAATATTTTATATTAAACATTATATTTTTAAGAAATAATTTAATGGTTTTGAATTATTTCAGAGTCTCTTGATCGGACATTAAATGAATATGACACTGAAATGAGATCTGCTAAAAGTAGCTCAGTTGAAAGTATTCCAAATAAAGCTGGGAAGATATCTAACTGCCATCCAGTGAAAACTGCTTCAATTAAAGCTCGACCAAGTTCACAAAGAGTTTCAGCAGCTGAATTAGAACAATTTTTTGCTCGTCAAGGCTCAAAAAGACACATACATAGTTATACATTAAATAACAGATCACGAACAACTAACCGTCCACCTAAGGTATATGGTAGTGTAGCAGAAATGAAACGATCAAAAGCATCTAGATCAAAAATTGCTGAAACTGTTATGAAAGTTCATAAAGATTTTTTCAGTACTCCTGATTTAAAAGCAGCTAACACTAATTCATTTTCTAATAGCCAGACTATTGGTAAAAGAAGCCTTAGTCAAGAGGACTTGCACAATATTCAAGGAAGTAGGCATTCTTGGGCTTGCACTCCTAATGGTTATAACAGCTATCTTGGTTTATGTGATAGTCAAGATTATAGTTCCAATTATCGTGATGCTTGGAAATCTATTGAAGATATTTATGACAGCACTGTGCCTCTTGAATTTAAAGATGGTAGTTCAGATATTTATGCACAAACTTTGCCATTACCAAAGAGAGACCCAAACTTTAGAGCAAGTTGCCCCCCTCCTTCTCACCCACCTCCACCACCACCTGTTGGACAAGTGGTAAAAGTGGATGTATCAAAAGCTTTAGGTGAATATGCGAATGTAAATATTATGGATGAGGAACATGATTCACAAGTTATGTCAAGTTTCCGTCCTGGAGACAGTGCCAAACTATATGCATCACCTGAGGTTGTAATGAGTGTTGGCTACAAGTCTGAAACGCCTTCTGTAGCCAAGGATGTGAAGCCACATAGAGTTGGAGGAGGGTCTAGTCTAAGGTCACAATCTCTTCCACCAAAAATTCCAGTCAATAAGTCTGACAAGGGAAGCACTACCTCCTCTGAAGCAGAGAACAGTGGTGACTCTGGTGGTTTATATTCTACATTTAAAAAATCTGGTAGACAAAGAGATTCCATGTCAACTGACAGTGGTCATGTTTCAGACAGAGGAACACCATGGTCCCTGAAAGGAAAATCTACTGCAACTAGTGCCTATTCTTCAAAATTTGACCTGGAGGACTCGGATTCTGGTAGTCCTCAAAATTATCCCTCAGTTAAAACTCCAATTCATGAGCCTTTCATACCAGAGCCAGATTATGAAAGTAGTGAAGATGATTTCATTCCTACATCTGTAGATCAAGGTGGTAATCTTTCAACATTTGGTAAAGGAGAATCTAATATTCAAGAAGATACAGATCATTCTCAAATTGAGTCTCTCAAGCCTCCGAATCAGACAGATACCAGTGTTCCTTTGAGTCCTCATACTGAAGCAAAGCGTGCCATACAGGAGGCAAGAGAACGCTTGAGATTCTCACAAAAACCTCTTGATAAAAATGCCACCGTAGTTTTTATAAGTGGTAAAATTACAGAGCACAAAGTTGAAAAAAGTGAAATACAACTTCACAGAACTGAAGAAGGACGACTTACTGGTACTGTAGTCATATCAACTACAAATGAACCTCAAGAATCTCTTTATTTATCATCCTCAATATTGAAAAATTTAGAAAATGAAAAGAATATTGCTCCTCGTTATCCAAGTCGAGATGCTCCTGCTTCAGAATATGCAAAATATAGGCAGCAAATTTTAAGTGGTATGAATCAACCTGGTAATGACTCTGAATCTCAATCTGCTGTTACAGATTTCAGTGTACCAGTTCAAAGTGAATTTAAAGTTCAAGATGCAGATTCATCAAAATCGTCTGATTTGGTTGAAATAAAGAAAGATATTAAACCAAATATAATTGATGGACTTAAAATTACATTGACAGGCTCACAAAAGTGTCCTATAGATAAAAAAGAAGATATTTCAAACAAAAAACCTCCAGAGAAAAGCTTTCTTCACTCAAAAGATGTTGGCCGTGAAGATAATTTTGAAAGTGATGTATCATCTGATGTTGAAAATCAGAATGAACAAATTGGTGTTTCTAGCTCTACTGAGGATGATAGTAAAGCAGAAACAGTTGTACAATTACTAGATTCTGGTCATGTACACAAGAATCAAGATTCTAGCCAAAGTCTTAATAATGAACTCTCAAAACATAAAGTTGTGGAGAAAAATAAAGTACCATCAAATGCTTCTGAAATTGATGCCTCAAATGAAAGAATTTTAAAGGACAATATTGTATCTCTCACAAATGAATTACAGCGTACTTTAAATAGTTCTGAATGCAAGCCAAGGAACTTTAGAGAAAAATCTCATCATAATGAGTCAATACATAGTGCAATTCAGTGTGAGAAAAGAAGTGATAAAAAACAATTGTTTATCTCTTCTCCACAAAATCGAATTGTCTCAGACAGAAAAAATAAACACAGCTCAACGGAACAAAGTTTAGAAGAAAGCCTTGAAGTTTTAAGGCTGCAAGTTAATTCTCTTGGTTTATCTGCTATAAATGAAGTTGATGTATTTACCGAATTAGTTCCTCCTCCTCCAGAATTTGCTGCTTCTGCAGAAACTTCAAATTCCAGAAAAGAATCATATTCAACTTCTGAAATAGCCATTGCCCCACCTCCAGAGTTTTCTGACAATTCTCCTCGATCGAAAAATAAACTTTCATCACATAGGGTGTCATCCAATTCTTATCAACGAAAGAATTATCCTTTAAGTTGTCATTTAAATACATCTTCAAAAGCAGTTGATTTAACTTTTTTGACGTCTTTACAGAGTAAATCTCCAAACATTATGCAAATGATGCGAGGAGATAGAAAAACATTTTCTGACAGTAGTGGAAGTGTTAACGTACATTTACCATGTACAAGTGATCTTCGTTATTTACAGTCTAATATTTCTGATAGTTCAAGTCGAGAGTCTTCTCGTTTAAAATCTGTGCAGAAAGAATTTCGTTTCAAGTTGTTACAAGAATGGACTTCTAATGATATTGCAGACTGGTTAGACAGTTTATTCCTTCCTGAATATAAGCAACGCTTTTCTGAAGCTGGCATTACTGGAGCCAAATTAGCAAACATGGACAGTAATGATTTAATGGGCTTAGGGGTTAAGCAAATGGGCCATAGATTAAATATGGAAAGATCGTTAAAGCGTTATTTGAAATAAATAGTATATTTAGTACATACTCTCTGGGTAATAGATAAATTAGCTGAATTCAGCTGTTAAAATCAAATTAATAATATATAAAATAGTTTGTGGTCATTAAATTCTATGTAATATGTTTCTCTCTCAACAACATTGCTGATAAATTTCTTGAATTCCTTTTTATATTTCCCTCTTGGAGCAAAAATTTAGTTGCATGTTATAAAAATATTTTGAACTAGATACTAGCTTTCTTTAAGCCAACAAGCTTGAACAAATGTAGAGAATTATAAATACTATATTTATTGGAAGAGTCATTTCTGTAAAGACCCTTATATTGTACAGTGGTGATTATATTAAATACATTATTTTGAAAATTATAATTAAATGTTGTAGTAAAGAAAGAGAAAGATATTTAGATCATTCACCCTTTTAAAAGTGATTCATATATGTAGATAAAATACTATTGATAAATTTCAATGTTGCCAGCTACATATTTTAATTTGTATAAAGTATTTATTATTATGTGTTGTTGAATCGTATTTCATTGTTTCTTATTTTATCACAGAATGAATAAAACCAAAACAGAAAAATTTATTAGTAAATTTATGTTACAGTTATATATATATATATATATATATATATATATAAACAGTTCTTTTTTGTGTTTCATTTATGAAAAAATTATATCCTTATTAATAAAATATAATTAAGAATCGTTTTGTTAAAGGTAATAGTATTTTCATCTAAGAATTCAAGTATTACTAGAGATGTCTCTGAAGCTGGTTAAGTTTAATTACATTGTAAAAATTTTGAATTTCATTTTGTTTTGTCATAAGTTGACTAGTGGACATAAGACTCATAGTTAAGAGTTTTGGAAATTTTTTAAAGATAAACTGGAAAATAATAAAAAGTAAATACATTTTTCATTTCTAATGTGTTGCAAGCACAAATTTTATTTAATGGTACATTTAACTTCATTTGGTACTTCATACTGACTTTATATTTTTTTTACTAATTAAACTTAACCTTTAAATTCATAAATTTTCTGAACTGATAAGACTAATTTTTTGAAGATTTAAATTACCAAAACTGTGTGTCTTTCTTTTTGAATAAATCATCAAGGAACATATGGCTGTATTTGTTGATATTATCCTTATGGAATTTCTAAAGGCTTCTTCTCTTATAAGATAATAATACTAACTTCTTATCATTAATGCTCAAAATGTGTGGGTAAAGGCTCAAACTACAGTACATGGAATTCTTACTATAGTCTTAAGTAGACACATTTTTGGGGTTCCAATCCCTATAATCATTTTTGGATCCTGTGAATCTTTCAATTCCAAGAATAATAAAAACAACATATTAACAATATTATATACTAGAGGGATTCTATCATTTATATTGTGTTTCAATAAAAATTATTTATTGTGAAATGCAGTTTCGTAACTTTTATAAAAGTGCGTAAAAAATTAAGATATAAATGAAGTCAAATAAATGTATTTACTAGTTATATATTTTATTTAAGGTTAAAGTAGGCATGTGACATTTAGCTGTGTGCATCTAGTTGATTAAAGTTATTTGAACAATGTGAAAATAAATTAGTTTTGCATTAAACGAAATTTCAATACCAGTTAAACTCAGAATTGTGTGAATAATTGAATTTTTGTTAGTTGATAAAAAAATATGAGCTTATCACTTGTAAATTTAGTTCTTGGAGAAGGCATTGGGTTTCATGTCATGTTTACTATGTTCCTAAAAAAGAAATAGCATATTAAATTGTTATTCTTTATTCTCTTAAATGCCAAGCAATTTACTTCTAATGGAAAAAATACTCTGATAAACGTATTAAATACACCAAAATAAAGTTTACATTTACCAAAATAGAAGTTAGACATTTACCACTAATAGATATTCGAATAAAGTTATTGGGTGGTGTTGATCTAAAATCGACATTTTATATATATATATTTTTTTGTTTTTTATTGAAATTTAACAAAAATTGAATTGAAATAAATAGTGGGAAAAGTATCTTTTGAATGATAGTTGATTGGAAATCGGTGTTCCTTGTATTCTCTCGATTGATTCCAAAGATTTGCATTTGAAAGGCTATCTACACGTTTGCCTCCTAGATACTGAATATTTTTATCTCTATAGGATTAATAAAAATTTTCGTTTTCAAATGAGAAGAATTAAGATATTGGGGAATTTTATGCATGCGTTATTTTAGTTTAATAATACCAAATCAATGGTACAGTCAAAAATTAATTTCAGGAATTTTTGAGAAAATGGTGACAAATATTTTTTTGAGATGTTTTAGAAATTTCATATACAGAAGGAATTTGGTATACAGGGACTCCACAAGTAGATGTCATTTAAATATAAATTGAATTAATACATTATATTAGCTACTACTATAAAAGATAAATTGTGTGTGATGAATATTTTATGAAAAATGCTAAGATTATTATAATTTGAAAGGTAAGTCTCATACAATTTTTGCTGCTCATGCAATTCTAATAAAAACAATATTAACAAATTGCTCTTATTAAAATTTTACTGCTTAATTTTTTCATTGCAAAATTATTAAATAAGCTAATAAAACTAATTACGTATCGGAATGTGTTGCATTAGTACGTCATTTGTGGTAGGATTTTGTTAATTTAATTGTATCACTTGCAACATGCGATTTCTATCTATTCCTGTGTGTGTACGTTTCTATTCTAATTCGTTAGTGAATGATGGCTGGAAGTTAATAATTAACACGATTTATAAGAAGTATCCAGCTTATTAAGTGTGAATTCAAACTTTATAGCTAGGTTTTATTTTTAAGGAAATAAATTAATTTGAAAACTAATTTATTGAAGAATATTAGTTAATATAAATTTTTTAGCACTTTCCGAAAAATATTTCAAAGCTGTCCCGTAATAATTGCGAATATTTCTTGTTAAGTTATAATAGTTGAAATCGCCAATGGTATAAACGTAAAATATTTCCAATTTTTCACAATCATTAAATCCTAATATTTTGGGCCTAAATTTGATGTTGAACAAACATACTTCTTAAAGTATGAAAAATTGCGACATTATTCCAATCCAAGATTTGTGGAGAGAAATACTAGGGTGCATTACACGGAAGGAAATATTATGGAGGGCAAAATTATAGTGAACATTGTCGAGTGGTTGATTTTATGGATCGAACTTGACAGTAAACCGCAAGATGTTATTATGTAACACGAGGAAAGCTCGCAGAACACTTGTTATGATATGTAAGAGATTTAATAAAATTTTTTTCATACAATGCATCATCATTTGTTATGCATGACTGAAATGATCGTATTAATATTCTATAAATCATCTTATATGTTGTTTTTTATCAGTTCGTATAAAAAAATGATACTTTCATTATCAACGGGAAACGCATAGAATAAATAAAGATCGTTTTTTCAATTAAAAATTTAGTTGTTTGAGGACACTAGAAAGAAAAAATATGTTATTCAAGGACTAACTGGTAATTCTGTTTATCGTAACCGAATATTATAATTAATTCAAACAGTTTGCTATATATTTAGATCACTGATTAATTAGGCAACATATAAGTTCAATAAATAATTTAATTGACTACACATAACTATACAGATAAAATTAGCAATATTAGTGTGCAATGTGCACGTGAATGAGAGTCCAACTGGTTTGTTTCTGCCAGTCCTGAACTTGAGTCTGGGAAAAAGTACGAATCAGCGAGCAGGTGTTGCCATCTGTGAATAGTAATTGGAGTTCCAACCAGTATTCCTTTCCCAAGGTACGAGAAGTTAGAGATACCGGGGGTTAAATCTGACATGATGTCCTGAAAGTGTTACTGGCGCGGGAGTGTTGTCTGATAACGCCGGAGGTGATGCCTTTATGGAGGTGTCACCTGTGAGAAGAGTTAAAGGAGTTATGTCGTTCGACAGAAAAAAAGCTGTCTTGTCAACCAATTGAATTCATTGACTTTGTGATGATTTCTAATGAATAAAGTAAAATGTTTGGAGTACGTTCCAACACTTTGAATGGGCTTTTGTACGGCTGTTGTAAAGTTTTCTTTACACCATCGTATCGTACGAAGATGAGAGCATGTCACAAGTGCTGGATGGACGAACACTGAAGGCTGAACATGGGATGATGTTGGTTTGGGGAGGAGAGGTTGCATAACACTTCGAAATTACTATAGAAAATCATTTGTCTTAATTTTTGGAACTTAAGAAGATGGAAAACCATTCTGCAGAAAGCCATACACCAAATCCGAACTGGTGCACAGGAGATCAGCCTTGAATGCTGATAGTAGTCAAAGGAGGACGAATGATAGGGTTTCAGTCCATTTGTGGTTCTGATAACATTTCAGTGCTTGTTTCAGTGAACGATGAAAACGTTTTATCAGATCATTGATTTTAGGATGATATGGTGATGTACTGGTTGGTTTTTTTCCCAGGAAGGAAACTAAAGATGAAAACAACTCAGATCGGAAATGGGGTACTTGATCAGAAGTAATGACCAATGAAACTGAAAAGCGAGCAATCCATTGATATAGAAGAGCACGAGCCACTGTTTTTGCAGAGCTGTCTTTGATTGGGATAGTTTTATAGCATTGAGTGAAATGATCAACACGCTTGAACATTCTGAAGGTGGAAGTGGTTCTACCAGATTTAAATGGATGTAGTCGAAGCGATGAGATGGTGGAATCAACTATTGAAGTGGACTATGCGTATGCCTTGAAATCTTAGATTTTTAATAGTGAAGACACACGAGGCCATTTAGTCACATCGTTGCCAATGAAGGGTCATACGTAACGGTCTATTATTAATTTTTTGATGGCTCGAATTCCAGGCAATCCATGTAGGATGTCAAGGAATTTACTAAGAAAGTTTATAGGAACGCACTTTTTCACCACTTGTATCACAGATAACTTCGATTGTAAGTGTGAGTTTCGAGAGTTGCAGCTTTAAGAAAGACTAAGAATCTAACATCATTCGCACTTCAATTCATCATCGTTATTTCGAACTCGAGCGATTATTGAGATATCGATTGCAGACTGAGAATCTATGCTGTCGATTCCTGATAAGGTTCAGACACCACATTGTCAGCTCCAAGAATATGTCTGATATCCGTGATGAACTGGGAAATGAAGTCGAATTGTCAAGGAGAAATGGATACAAAAATTTTTGTGAAAGTATCATTTAAAGGTTTGGGATCAGTAAAAATGGTAAATTTTTGTCCTTCAAGATATATCTGAAATATTTTACAGCCGAATATATTGCTAACAATTTCTGTTATAAGTATTGTACTCTGTTAATGTATCAGCGGTATTTTATTTACGAGAGAAAAACGCTAATGGCCGAGAGCCAGTTTTAGTTTCAGCATGCATAATAAATCTGATGCCCAAGTCAGAGGCGTCAACCCTTAGAGATAGCTCTTGCATTTGAAACATGAAAGGCTAAAATTGCAGAGAGCGTGATCGGTTTTATATTTCTCGAAACATCTACAGGTTGTATCAGACAAAATTACTGGACTTTTATCATTTTCCTTCGAATCTTCTTGTAATTCATGGATGGGGCTTGTATAGTTGCTGCTTTAGGGACAAACCACCGATAAAAAAAAATGAACATTGCCATAAAACAAACGTCTGAGTTCTACGATAGTTTGTGGTTTGAGAAAATCGGTAATAGCTTTGATTTTTTGAGGAAGAGCTTTAATTCCTTTAAATGTTATAAGGCAATCTAAGAAAAGGACCGATTGTTTACCTAGTAAGTATTTTGAAGGTTTTACTTTTTATCGATGTAGTTTTAAGCGTTCAAAAACTTCACAGAAGTGTTGGTTGTGTTCTTCAGCGTCTGCTGACGAAATTAAAATATCATCAAAATTTGGTACACAAAAATTGAGACTTTATAATACTTGATGGATGATGTACCTCTGAAATAGCCTACCTACATTTCGAAAACCAAAAGGCATTGTGACAAATTCAAAAAGTTCAAAAATGGTATTGACAGCAGTTTTTGTGATTTCATCAGTATTAACTAGTTTTGATGGTATGCTCTAGTCCAGAATAGAAAAGATGGATTTTCCAAGAAACATTTGAGTGTAATCTTGTGGATATGCGGTACAAGATACCATCGAGAGCTTTTCATAAAATAAAATATATTACAGAATTATCTTTTATAAGTACAAAATAATTAACAGCAATTAAGCAATAGTTTTTGGCTAGAGTAAAAGCAAAGAAAATCAAAATTTACGAGAATTTTATTTTAATATATTTAAAATAGAAATATCCAAAACTTCCCAAAACTCTTGATTAGATAGTATCTTGAAGGAAAATTTTTCTGGAATCGATTCACGTTAAATCTATGGGACGGAGTGGATTAATTTGGACATAAAAAATATGGAAAAATTCTAAAGAGTTTATTTACTTAAGTTTTTCGCTTGTTATACTCAATATATGTCGAAAATAAATTCCGTTTTGTATAACATTTGTGTTTGATTAAAAATAGTTTATTACACTAATTTTATATTTAATTAGCGTAATAATTAAATATTTAATTAATAATATTATAAAACTACCTGATTTTTTTAGTATAAGTGTTAAGTAAACTCATTTTGTAATTTGTGTATTTTTAATTCACACCAGATTTAAACAAGAAATTATTGATGTAGTGAGTACATTGATTTTGCTCTAGAGCTGCTTAATATGAAATCGGAATTATCTGGAAATATTAGGGTACCACTACTATTCTCACACATGATTGGTAAAAGTGTTGTACTGATCAACTCACTGATATCATTCCACGGAAATGTTAACCTAGGTTCTTAAATCCAAAGAACACATTCAGCAGTTATTGTAAAGTTTGAGAAAGTTCAAACAGCAGCACAATGACTTTTTTGAGCTTGAACGTAGATCCATCGGATAAGAAACAGAAATAAACTTATATTGCTCTACTTTCTAAAAAAGAAAAATTATATAAATGTTGATTTGGATTTTTCATTTAGTCGGAATGTAATGTAGAGCTTGATAGAAATGTTTATCAAGCATTATGAATTAGTTATAAAAATTAGATTCAGTTTTTGGCAGACAAAATTTGGAAATAAACAAATGGCAAAATATCTGAATGCAGTGGGTGATCAACCTCAATGTGGAATGCCTCCAAATGCAATAGCTACTGATTTTTCTGAGCTGTAGTCTATTCTGTGTGTGTGTGAGCACTCAACAATCTTGCCCCATCGGACATTCTTTGATCCTTCTCTATTCAGCCAATGTCATGGATTTTTCACACAAATGATGTTGAATAAATGTATTTTAAGAACATCACTTCTACATAATTCCAATACATATATCTTTCTCACAGAAGCTGCAGAATCTTCAGATCTGCTTTCGGCAATATGGTCATTGAAATCAAATTACAATGTCCCTTGTACATTCTAGGACAAATCTTATGCTGCACAATATTTTACCCCTATTGTGTAACTTTTGTAAAATGTGTTTATTTTCGATAGTACAATCAATTTGTTTCTGGTTTCTCGCTAATATTTGGGAACCAGTCTATACAGACAATTTTAGCATACTTGAATAATAAAAGTTTTATAATGATCATGTAACCTAGTTCTCGCGTGTTCAGTTCTGGCCCAATCAAAGACATTTATGCATGTTCTGTGTAATACTTCACCATTTGGAAGATAGAAATTTGAGAAGAACAGTCCAATTAAAATCCTACACTTGATCGGAATCACAGTCTTAGCACAACTTGAAGCCAAAGTAAAAAATACTGACTAAACAAAGTAAATTGAGCTCCTCAAAACTGCGGATCTAAAAAGGTGTCCGAAAGAACAAGAGTTTCTCCACTATGATGACGTTACCAGCTCAGATGTCGATTTTATTATTTGGTAATGATTCAAATTATGAAGCTTTATTTAGTTGCTCCGATCGGTAGAAATATACGTAGTATATATTCAGAATCGTCCAATCGGTAGAAATATACAGAATAGTTTCGCAGTGTTAACCTAACTTTTAATTATGTTAATTCGAATATCTTGAATTATTTTACTTTCCTAATGTTATTAAAATATATGATAAAAATATTTAATAATACTTAATAGTTTAATTACTACTTAATAGTTTAAAAGTACTTAATAATTTAAGAATTTATTCATTTTTTTTACATAATTTTAACTCGTTTTGTCTACAAAATCAGTTTTGAAAGTTTGTTCTTTATGCACTTTATGAAAAATATAGAGCGCAGGCTTAATACATCATTAAAAAAGAATATTCTAATATTCTCAGTTTTCAAATTTCGGAATAATTTATTGAGAATATAACTTCTTGATTCAAGATCAATTTCTCCTAAAATAAAGTTTCTAATTCAAAAATTAAAAGTAAAGCAAGCTTTTAAAGTAACAAAAGACACTTATATTGAAGAATTGCTATTTTTAATTTAAAAAAGGATTATACAATGCATAGATTAATAATACTTCAGACTGAGACTAATCTTAATGCTAAAGCAAATTGAATTGCTAAAACACAAAGATAAATCGAAAAACGAAATATTATATAATGAAGGAATGAAAGATTTAATTGATATAACCTATATTAAAAATAAATTAGAACATAGATTTATTTTATACCAACAATAGCGAGCTTTAATTATAAGCAAAATTAATTACTCCATTTTCAATAAATAATGTAACAAATAAAGAACCTTCAAGAGCAAAATAAAATTTTATAATATTTCTAACCATCACAGAAAATAGTATTTTCAAACTTATTATCCCTTGTGATGAAAATAATAAGACATTAAAAAAAACAAATACAAGAGACGTACGATCAAAAAATTTACGAAAGAAATTATTGCGTGGACATAAAATGCCGAAATACAAAGAACTCGGAAAAATTATAAAGTATTCCAAACACATCATAAAAGTACATGGGGAAACGAAGCAACTACTATTAAGAAAAATAATTCGACATTTAAAATGAATAAAAATATTATATAGATCAATCTATCAAACCGGGCAGCTTTTAAGTATAAAGATCAGAATTTTAGACACACAACTTTTTATGTGTATAGTAGTGGTAAACACATTTTACCTTTGAATGTAAAAAGAAAGAATAATGCATTTTCATACTTTTAGATACAAACACCCACACTGTTTTTTTTAAGTAATTCTTTATATTATCACTATGCTTCAAAATAACTACTACATATGAATTCTAGATCCCTAAAATAAAAATTAACGATTTTTACATGAATATCAAAGCTCTATTTTGAATATTTATCGGTTAATATTTAAAATATTCTAAGAGGTATTGTTCTAATACAGCAACTTGTCCTCAGAACAAAATTTGATATATTACATCTCAAGTATTATAGATTATCAATAGTATAGATATTTGTTAACTGGTAATCAAGCAAATTAACGGGAACAGCAATAATATTTAAAAACAATCTATTGTAATTGAATTTTTTCTCAGAGGTGTTGCTACATAGAAATTTTTTTACTCTTCAGGGAAGACAGTCCCTGTATTTTTTATTAATAAATATTCTTCTCCATCTAGAATGCTTGAAAATATTACAGCTTGAATCGAATAGTTTAATTTTGCAGTATCTCATATAACATATAGATATTTTATAGTATAATATATAATATGGAACTATCAATAGTTATTTAAATCACACACACACACAATGGAAGTAGTTTAAAATAATTACATATTTATCACGAATAAAGTATATTGACTTTTCAAGGACAAGATGGAATCAGACAGCAAGATCTGACCTTATGAAAAGTATTCAGGCAATTTAATTCATAGTCAAATTGCAGTGTTACCACAATTATATGACATTTAACAGGGTAAAATCGTGAGTTTTTGTTAAAGTTTTGATTATAACTTTGACATTGCCCAAGTCAGAAGACGATTAAATTTTTTTTCATTTTAACGTTCTACTTATATTCAAACTAAATGCACACACTCGCACATGTGTTATAAACTTTTGAGATTTTCATTTAAATACTTGCTACGGTTGAAGCATGCAATTTTTTTTTTTTTTTTTTTTTTTTTTTTTTTTTTTGTCGTGGGTCACTTGTTATTAGAATGCAAATTTAGGTAGAGTATAACAGTGTATTTCACGATGAATGAAGTAAATGTAAAGAACGGCAGCTCTTTTTCATTATTTGAAAAAAGGATCATTGTTGTTACCAGCTCAATAGCGACTCTATTTCAGACAGATTTTGTGTTCGAATTTCACTTGGTTGTCGAAGACAGCCATATCAAAAGATTTCAAAATTGGAATCAGAATCAATAGTCTTTGTCTAAAAGGCATGATTGTCATACACCTTGCTTTACTCGCGCTGACCGAGGCTTCGGTGGGAGTATCATCATTGGGGCATGCTCTGGTGACATAGAAGTGATACCCTTGTATTACTTGAATATAAAAAGCAGCCATGACCTAGATAATCTAACAGATCAAATACACCCTGCAATGTTGCAATTTTACTTTGATGGCTATCGATAATTCATGCAGAATAATGTAACTATATATTGTGGAAGAAGTGTTCATCAATCTTACTTCCATTTTTTTTCCTTTGCCACCACAGAGCCCAATTCTTAACCAAGTAGAAAATATGCGGGATATGGTGGAAAGACTCCTGCGATATAGAGCACTCTCCTCTTCCATCTTTTTACAAGATCAAAAAAGCTGCATTGGCAATGCCAGTTATTTCTCGGGACATAAGCGCTCTCCAGAAGCTTGTAAATTCGATGTCCAAATGAATAATAGATGTTATGCATACAAAAGGAGGTCAAAAAAAATAATATTTTATTTCTAATTCATTGGCCAGTGTGTGTATGTGTGAAACCCTCTTTATCATTTATTTTGCAAAACGTGATCGAAAAGCGACAAATTGATCAAACAAAACTTATCATGCATTCATAAAATGCTACTGAAATTAAATACATCAAAGTGCATTTTCTTAAAGAAACACATCAGTTTCATAGGGTTTAATTGGTGAGAAGTAAAATTTATTATATGATATCAGGAAGATCAATTTAATTCAGCGTTTCATTTCAATTGATATCTTAGACGTTATTGCTAGTGCTTGTGATTGATAGTGTAGCTCTATCATTATATCATAATATTTTCGCATTGGTCATTTATACAATAACTTTGTACATTTTCCCCTTGATTATCATAACAAACAAATACTTTGCAAAATCTAACAAAGAGTTACATATTTATTCAACACAAATCGTCGTGGATACATTGTAAAAATTGGTAATCTAAAATTTAAGTCCTTCGCGATTTTTAGTGGATTGCTTTCTGTAGAAATACCTCAAGATGGATAGCTAAAAGTTTGATATTCGTTAATCATGCATTTCCGGCTGCCTTCTTCTGACGATTGAAAAGCCGTTAAACATAGCCAAGAGCTTCGTAATTTTGAACCATGGCCAAGTGACGGAGATCAACACCTGGCACTTTCTTCTGCATCCTGCAACACACCAGTGGAATGAGATTGCGACCACGACATACTTACGTGCCCATTCGCCATTCCTGAACATTATATGTCTTTGATTATGTCAGATATAGAACTAATCACACCCCGAAATGATAGAATTAATTTGCAATTAAATATGTATACAGATAATAATGCCAAAACTTGCACAACATATAGTTTACAAGTGTATACCTTGTTGCACATTATTCTTTCAAATCTAGAACGATTATAAATAGCTTCTTTCTCAGGCAATTTCTCTTTTTCAAAAGATGATGGTTTTCAGATTGTTGTTCGATTGCTCAATATTTCACTCATTTAGTAATTGGTAGAATTTTGAAAACATTTATAAAAGTAAAAAGATATATAAATAAAATGAGAAAGAAAATTAATAATTTTTATTGCTCATTTATTTCGTATTTAATTGTTAAAGGACAGAATTGTTCGTTGAATTTTTGAAGAAATTTGATCAATAAAGTACATAACAGAACTACCATTAAGAAATGTCTGTCTTATTTACAAGGCTTATCCGTTGTCATTTGTACCAGTATAATTAAGTAAGTTGCTGTAGCTCCAAGAACCTGCATATAAAGAGAAAAAACTAATAAAATCAATGCAAAAAAATAAGTAAATATATAAAAAATAATAATAAAAGAGATCCCAAATAATTTTATACATTAATTAAGAAATATATATAATTAAAGCAATTAATGAATTTATTTTATTCTTTAATTACTTTGCTGGAGCTTGCTCTTAATGGAATAATATATTTATAATAAATATATTATTAGAAAATGTATAAGTAATTTTATAGTATTGAGGAATCAGTGTTGGTGAAGCGTAATATTTCAACAAATATTTCTTTTTCATAAAAAAACGAGTTTTATTTTAATCATATTCCCTTGGTCTACAGAAAATAACATTTATTTAGTATCTAGATAAAAAATTAAATACTTATTTTAGCTGTTTTATTGCCGCGCAACCTGTCTAGTGGTTAGCGTACCTGACTACCTGAATCCTGGCTCGGGCATGGATGTACTTTCTCTCTCTCTCTCTTTCTTGTCTTTGTCCTTTCTTTGTGTGTCAATGGTTGCCTACCCTATAAACGGGTCTCTATGGAATGTGTGTACTGTGGAAGTCGCACTCCACACCAAATATGGTTCAGTTGGAAAAGTGGAGCAGCGCACCCCATATTGCCAACCTGGCTGGCACACGACAACAGCTGTTTTATTTATTAGTTTTAGACTAGTATTTTTTTTAATAAAGTTTTATATTCATATTTAAAAAATTAAGCTTTAGAAATAAATCAATACAAGAGATGAAATCAATACAAGAAAATTTATTCTTTCTCCCAAAACTTTTTAAGCTCTAAAAATAAAAAAAGAATATTCCAGAAATATAAAAATGGTAAGCACACACAAAATGCTCTTAAAATTGTATGTTTCTTATGCATTCATAAAATTAATAAAAAGTATGCAGATTTTTGCTAACATTTTAGAGGTTGAGGCATTACATTGATATGGTACTAGGTGAGATACTCTCTAATACTCTTATTTTTTACAAACTCATTATTTTTAAAATTTGCTATTTTTTTCATTTATTATATATTTGATTTTATTTTTATCAGTGGTTTCTTAGCTGTAATCTTTATCCACATGATTTCTAATCAGCAGCATTGTTCGCCATCGTTCTTTTCTAGTTATTTTTGAAATGTTTTATGAAAACTTTATAGGCATTAAAATGTTATTGAGATGGCGGGTCCCCATAAATTATAGAGAAAACCTCAAGTACATTTAAAGTTAATTGAATATGAAACGGATACCAATGTAGAGAACTGTCTCCATATGCATAATATGTCATTAAATACCAAAAATGTGAGCTTTTATCAACATTTATGGAAATCTGAAGCGATCGATTTATGCAATCCGTAGAAAATATGATTTCGTGATGTTTCTGAAGTGGAAAAAAAAATCACCTTCAAATTTTACATTTATTAATTTCAAGTACTTATACTTCGTGGATTTTACACGTATACATTTATTTATAAATTTTGAAATTTCAAATTACTTTTCAAAAGAAATTTACAACCACCCTAAAAGTGTCTGTAATAATTACATTGCTGGCCACCCAAACTGCAACACCAAGAAAGACAAGAGATATCACAACAAAATTTATTTTGTAGATAACATGCTGACCAAGTATCAAATAATTAAACTTATAGACTTCGGCGAAGTGTGGTTCCTGCTAAAATCAGTAGCCAGAGTAGCCACCATTATTGGAGATAATCGCTGCCACACGCTTCAGCATTGATTCAAAGAGACTTTGGATGTGTTCTTGGGGTATAGTAGGCCAAGCAGCTTCCACTCGTTGAAAAAGTTGATCTGGTGTGGCAGCTAAAGGTATAATTTAGGTCAATCGTTGAGCAACCATGGACCACATGTTTTCTATCGGGGAAAGGTCCGGAGAGGCGAGCTGGCCAGGGAAACAATTCAATCTGGTAATTGACGAAGAACCCTTGGACAATGCATGCCAAATGTGGTCGTGCATTATCCTGTTGAAATATGGCTGTGGGCAAGCCCTGAAGGTAAGGAAGGATAATTGGCTCCAACGCCTCAGATATGTAGCGCTGGTTGTTTAAAGTACCGGCAATGCGTAATAGAGGAGTGCCAGAATGATATCCAATACCGCCCAATAGCTTAATATGTGGTGCAGGAATAGTGTGGCTGTGAATAACGCATCTGTTCAGCATTCTCTCTCCATGGTGTCTCCAGACTCGAATGCGACCATCGTGAGGTGAAGCGTGACTCGTTTGTAAAGACATTTTCATTAATTCTGCCATCCACATCCTTCTTTGATCGCGCCATTGGCGGCGGAAACGTCTGTGGTTTTGCGTAAAGGGTAGACGAAGCAATGGATGTCTTGCGGACAGGCCACTCTGCTGTTAATGGTGGTTGAAGGGTACTCGCAGACACTTAGTGATGCGTTACAGTCTGAAGGTGCTGTGTTATGGTTCGTGATGTGGCTGAGCAATCCATCAATGCCTTACGCACAATTTGCTTATCCATGACGTGAAGTGGTACACTGAGGTGAGCGCGATCGAACACGTCAGTCCATCCTACCCTTCTGCATCCAACGATCACACATCAGCATTACAGTTGTTTGGTTTTGTCCAACACAACTACCGACTTTCCTGACAGATAATCTACAATCTTGGTAGGCCATTATCTTGCCTCTATTGAACTCGGATACTTGATCAAAAAATGATCGCTGTTGCTTTTTATGAGGCCTAATTGATCGTTTTATTTATTTATTTATTTTTGAAAAACAATTGCTGAACTTGAAATCGTCGAAATCTCCAAGCCTTAAATAGTGCTTTGAAGTGACGCCACAGGTGCACGTGATGTGCGTCTGTTCTTAAATTCAAATTATTAGCACATTTCACCCCTACTAATGCATGTTGTAAATTTCATGTTATTTGCATGCTTCCTTCAGGGTGTTGCATTTACTGTGGCCAGCAGTGTAGATATAAATGTCGTTGACTCACTTAAACACATTCCATAGGTTCTGCTTTAAGATAAATATCCAAGCCTTCATTTTGTCAATTTATTTAGTCGTACCAACTAAGTCTAGATTACAAATAAATTTTTGTCATCTTCCTCTTAAATTATCCCATTTTTTTTTCTGGGGGAAGAATAGCTAGAATGCTGCTCTAAATTTTTTAAAACTATTATTGCGACAAAATTCTAAAATTTTTACAAAATATGAGTGTTTTACAATAAATCTTTTCCCATTATTAATTCATTATTGCATTTTTTTATTAGTTTCAAAATAATCATGAAAAATATTTTTAAAATTTAGTTACCTTAATTTTCTATAAATAGAAATTTAATATAGTATTGACTTATTTTTTTATGTTTAACATGAATATAAATTCGTTATATAACAGTCTACTCAGATTTCCGATTTTTTAATATGTGATTTTCAATTTTAGTCATGTTATATACAAGAAAGTGTATGAGCCATATTATTTTGAAAATGAGTTTTTAAAAGTTTGAAATCGAAGCAAACACACAATTACATAAGACGCGGAGATACTGATGAACTTGAATCCGTCTAGCTTTATTGAACATGTACACACATTGGAATTGGTTCCGAACCACACGTTAATGCTAGTCTAATGATATTTAAGAGTTGTGGTTGAAGAAAAACCATTTTCTCTTTATTTAAATGAAAAAAATTCTCTTTATTTGAAATTAAATTTTCGAAATTTCTAGTAGTTGAGAGACGGGATTTCTCATGACATTTTATTATTTATATTAAAATTATATTTTGAGAACTCTTACATGATAATTCCTAAATATTTCATTGCAAAAGGCAGGAATAATTCATATTGCTTAACGTCTTCAATAGATTCTTTTCCACAGCAATCTGTTAGTTTGAACTTGAATCTCAAGTGAAAATTGAAAATATTTTATACTCTTGAAAGGCCAAAGAATATTTTAAAATAAGACTTATAGTATTGGTTTTTATAGATGTTTTCATGTAATCTATATAAATGGAACACTTATATTAAAGCATAGTATAAAATGTTTAATGGAAAAAATTAAATTTCATAATTTTCATCGTAAAATAACGATTAGATATGTAAAGAATTATATACGAAATATTTGTGTCAAAGTTGTTTACTTACACAACTTATAATTACTTACCGCTGTTATGAGGATTCTTGTTAAAGACAAAAATTGACAAGCATTGAGAGATACTGGCGTTGTCGCTTCTTTGCTCACAATTACATCAGCCTAAAAATATATTTCTTTGTGTATTTGTATAATGCATATGATCAGTAAACTATGTTTGGTTTGACTACAATAATAAACAAAAAGTAATTTTTCCTTTGAAATGGAAAAACGAAAGGATAGGTGTAGGATTACTAATTGAAAGATGACTGGTTGTTACAAGAATCTTTTAATATTTTGTGGATACGCACATACTACACTTATCATGTTCATCACGGTATCGTTCTTTTTCTTCTTTAAAGAAGAAGAGAAATGACGAAGAATATTAATTTCTAGTAATCTGATAAATATCTCAATTCGCTTCTGATTTGTTTTTTTTAATATATCTCTGTTAAATATAACTGAATATTGTTTCAATAATTTATTCAGCAACAGATGAACAAAGTGCGTTAAAGGATTATATATATATATATATATATATATATATATATATATATATATATATATATATATAAATGAATGTGTGACTGTACTCTAAAACCATAACCATACATCCAATGGCCAAGAAAATTTGGGAAATTATTAAGTACATCCCTATGATGGTTTTTGAAATTTGTTTTTCAAATCAGAGTTTTGGCTCTAGGTGTTCACGAACAAGTATCCCAAAAATATCAAAATAACATTTAATTAGTAATATTTGTTAAAAGAGTAACCATGAATAAATTTAAAAATTAAATATTTACCCATGAAATTTACTCATAGAATTTACTTTTACAAAAGTACTTAAAATAACATACCTACATAATAACAGTTAACATACCTATAATAATAGTTGTAATAAAAATAAAAACCACTAGGTAAGTAAAATATTGAATAGTTCTAATTATATTTTTTCAATTATGGTTTGAATATTACAAATTATATTAAAAATTAAAAAATTTTAAATTGTGTTTCCTTTAAGATTTCAACAAATTAAATTATACAAGAGCAATATTAATGCTTTTGACGTTTGATTTTTCGCCAGGGAATGCCGTCAAAACACTTTTGAAACTATCAATACGAGAATAAATAAAAATATTATTGATTTCCAGCTGAAGAAAATAATTGGAAATACAAATTATTTAAATGTATTTCTAATTAATTTTCTTCAGCTGGAAAAATACTAAGATCATGTCAGCTTATAATATGGGATGAATGCAACATGGCACGCAATAAATCATTGAAAGCAATCAATCGTATATTATAAGATTTGAGAGGAAAATAGCAACTCTTTGATGGTGCTCTCATTTTGCTGGCTGGTGATTTTTGACAAACTCTACCGGATATACCACGTTCAACACCTGCACATGAATTGAATTCATGTCTGAAATCATCAGTGTTATAGCGGTATGTGGAGAAATAATCTTTAAAGACCAATATGCGTGTTCATTTACAAGATGAATCTTCTGAATGATTTGCAAAATGATTGTTAGGTTTTGGGAATGGTAAAATGGAACTGGACGAACCCACACACTGTATTACATTACCAGAAAACTTTTGTCACATTGTAAAATCCACTGATGAATTGATTGCCAAAGTTTTTCCAAACTTATAATAGAATTATAAAAATAATCAATGGGTTAGTGGGCGTGCTATATTGGTAGCCAAAAACATTGATATGAATTTAATAAACTGCACTATTCAAAGTGAAATACCTGATGCAGAAACAACATATAAATCCATAGATACTGTTGTCAATCACGATGAATCAGTTATTTATCAAATAGAATTTTTAAATTCATTGGATCAACCAGGAATGCCACCGCATGATTTATCTTTGAAAATTGGTACTCCAATTATCCTTCTACGAAATATAAATTCACTATGCAATGGGACAAGGTTATCAGTAAAATAAAAACTAATGAATAACATAGTTGAGGCTACCATTTTAAATGGAAAACACCAAGGTGAATTGTATTACTACCACGCATTCATGTGATACCAACGGATACTCCATTTGAATTCAAACCTCTACAGTTTCCTGTACGACTAGCCTTTGCAATGACCATAAACCAAGCACAAGGATAATGATTACAAGTATGTGGATTAAATTTTATAAATCTATGCATCTCACAGGGACAGCTATACGTTGGGTGTTCACAAATTGGAAAATCATCAAATTTATTTGTTCTTTCACCAGATAGGAAAACAAAAAAGGTTGTATATTTACAAGAACTGCTAAGATAAAGTTCACCATCATTCATTTCATGATGATATTTAATAATTACAAAATTATTTTTCAATTGAAATTCATTTGCAATATTGTTTAACATTAAAAGTGAAGAAGCATGTTTATTCTATCATCAATTATGTTTTGTACATATGTTAAATACAAATGACATATATGTAGGGATAATTTTATTGTTAATTTTCATTTTGATGTATTGTATGCATTTGATCTTTAATAAATTATATTTGAGGTATCAAAACTACGTTTTTTGTTCAAACACATCAACGAGTGAACGGGTACAGTTAGTATATATATATATATATATATATATATATATATATATATAATTATATTTTATGTCAATAAAGTAAATATACAAAAACTGGATTTTTTAAGTGAAACTCGGTTAATATTGGAATTTAGTGAAGTAATTGATACATTTGGTAAGTGTGATCTCTGATACAACAAATAGGATATAGCGATGGGTTGGTCTGTTCTAATAAATAATTATGTCAAAATATTATTAAGAATTTTTTAAAATTTGATCTATTTTGATCTGATCTCACTGAACTTTAGAGAATTGCGTATCACAGTTTAGGTACTCTGTATTACTTTATTTTTATTTCTTAACTCAAAATCATACAATGTGAAGCAATATTTTACCAATGTATAAATTTGTTTAATAATCGTCTGCAATGTTCGAAAAGGGAAAAGAAGTTTAAAGCAGTTTAACCAAATCACAGTATGTCTTAAATGTGTGAATTTTTAGTTTTTAAAATATTTTAGGTAAAACTCACATTATATTGCTCTGAAGTTTAAAATAAAATGTAATTACGCTTTGAATCTTTTACTTTTGAAACTTGCAAGGAATTACTCTAATTTCTTTGAACTCTTTTGAGCTCAAATTCTTACCAAGAAATTCCGAAAATGTATAAATCTTTCTTACTACTGATTAAGCAGTATTTCAGGAAGACAATCATGACTGTATCTTTAAATCTCAACAAAAATTTGGTTTTAGAAGGAAACCATATATACAGGCAAGAAATATTCCTAAAATAAATTCTGGTTAAGAGTATTTGGGGAACTTTTGTATATAATGTTTATAGAAATAGCAAGGAAATGATATAGTTAACTAAATGAAAGTAGCAATTAATGCGTGGTTTCAATTGAATATTAATGTAAATTCAATTGAAACCACGTAACCTTGTAAATTATTTCTGTTCACGGTACCTGTAATCCAAAGATTTTGATTATATTCTCAATTTGGATAATAATACAACCTATGTTTCTTCATTAATGTAACTTGTTTCTTCTCTGTTTTATTTCTACCACTTTATATTTCATTACGAATATTAAACAGTTGTAATTATTTATCTTAAATTATATGGAAACATATTTACCAAAAAAGGAAAAATTCCATGTTGTTTGATATTTCCATTCAATATTGATTTTAGAAGAGAGATTACCAAAAAATTACACCATATGACAAATTAAATCTTTATTAATAGCATTGTTTTTCATTTTACCTGAAATTTAGTTTGGATGGAAAATCCATTTTGTGGAATCATCGCTAGAGTTTTCGATAAGCCATTAACCTAAAAATATAAAAAAGTTACATTAAATATTTCCTCTGTGTAGCGTATTTAAAAATTAATTACAGATTAAAGACTAAACTTAAAGTCACACGTAAGCATAGATGTAATTTATTAGGATCGATATGAAAAAAGTAATGTTTGATTATTGAAATTCTTAGTTTGGTTTATATTGTGGTCTAAAATTAAATTGTAATTTCATAATGTTTAATTAACAGGATTAAGATTATTACTCGATTTCGCTGTAAATCATAAGGATTTAGCAGTTAAAAAGTGTTAAAAAAATTTAATAAATAATATCTAATTAAGAATACAGATAATTAATAGTAAAGTCACATAACTAAGGGATTGAGCAGCAAAAAAAAATTATAGAGACTGATGGAGAGAGATTAATTCATCACCAAATCAAGGTTCAAAGAGCCAATTTTCTGTATTTAACAGCTTCAACAGGCAAAAGTAAACAGTCGATAATGAAACAAAAGAAAACAAAAATAATAGCTGTAAATTCATTATAAGCTCATTTGATGTTAATATTGATAGAAATTATAATTTATTAAATGGAAATAATAAAATTTTTAATTATCAAGGAAACTAATACTTTAGGAATGAAAGATACGGAATAAATCTATTCACTTTTATTTCACATGTTATTCATTCCTTAATTAATTAATAAAAATTTAACAGAAATGCAATTCTTTACTTTTTTTTCACCTAGAATAGTATTAGAAAATAAACAATCTTTATGAATTCTAAATTTATATTAAATTAAATGAAATAGAAAATTAATGTTTTGATTATTGATGAGAATTATTTTTGAAATCTAAAATTTATAAACTATACTAAAATAAATAAATAAGCTATATATTAGTTTGGGGAAAAAGAAATCCATTATTTTTACGTGAACTTTTTGTCACTTCTTTTGGATTCGCTTTGTGAAAAGGTTTAAAACCGCTTTCATGTTGATTTTTAGGTCTTGCGCGTTACGACTGCTGACATGCGGTTAACTTCGATCATTTTTGATATTTTATAGACATTTTCGACGATGCTGTATCCACAAGCGAGGTGCATCTCTAACATCAAAAATACCCGACCGGAATCGACGAAACAAAAATTGTACGTAACATGGTTGTTACTGTCTTATATAGGACGATAAACACCTTTCGCAATTTCAGTCACCCGGCTATCATTTTCGCCGTTACAAGAGAAAAACGAAAATGTATCGAATTTTCTGTTTGTTGTTTTCCATTTTTAAAACCTTGTACTCGTAACTGAATCAATCAAACAAAAAACCGCAAGAGGATATTTTAGTGTCAAATGTAACCTTTCCAACGAGCATAAATCTGAAATTGTTTGATAGATACCTCACGAGATATCGATCACTACAGACATCTACCGAAAAAATAATGGATTACTTTTTCCCCAAACTAATATATATATGTATGTATGGTTCGAGGTACATATTATATTTCAAAATTTAGGTATATTTCTTATGAAACTAACAAATATATAAAAGTTTAAAACAGTGTTTCTCAACTGAATTTACTCCAAGGACCGGTAAAATATTTCGGCACGTTTACGCGGATCGGTAATATTAATAATTCGACCCAATGCACAATTTTTCACAAAAATAAATCATGAAGACATACATAATTTTTAAAAAATTTTGTTTGTTATAATTTACATTTGTATATTCAACTTACTTATAATATTGCATCGAGAATAAAAGCACCAAAACTTAATTAAAACTCCAAAAAAATTCCAATGTGAATCATATATTTATTTTTTTAAATTAATATATTAGCCAAAATAACAAGGAGTCGAAATGTGAACAACGTAAGTAGGTACCAAATAAGCAAAAAATAATTTACCAAAATAAAGGATATATAAAAACTAAAATTAATGAGATTGCTGCTGGCCCTTTTGATGACTAAATTGTCAATCCTACGCTTTAAACCAGTTACAGCAATACGTAAAGCAGGCGCAAGAGCAAGTCGATTTCTATGTTTCGTCTTAATAACAGGCATAGCCGAAAATATAGTTTCACACAAATAAGTTGAGGAAAAAGGCAATAAAATCTTCAACGCCTTAGCATTAAGATTGGGGTATTCTGTTGTAGTCTTTATCCAGAATTGATATATATTTATTGAATTGAACTGTGATTTATGTCCTAGATCTGAAGACAGTTCAATAAGTTCTGTTTCCTGGACTGTAGTGAGATTGTTATCATAATTATCAATAAATGGATTGATTATCCACAGATTACTTGAACGTACATCTTCTTCTGGGGAATAATACTGATCTAAAGCTATTGATAGTTCTTTTAAATGCTCCAAAATAACGCTGATAACGCTCTTCTGATCCATGTCATTAGTATTAATGTAATCAAAGAAAGGAGCAAACATATCAAAAGTGTTTTCTTCCGCACGTTTATACCAGAGTTTCAATTTCTTTTTGGAAGCATCAATCTTATTGTAGAAGTTGAAAACGGTATTAGTTTTACCTTGAAGACTTAAATTTAGTTCATTTACCAGTGAAAATATGTCTGATAGGTACGAAAGCAAGGCTACCCATTCTTTGTTCTGAAAATGTCTGCTCAAGAATGATCCCTTTTAATTTTAAAAACAATTGTACCTCATTTCTTAATTCATACAACCACTTATGGACTTTTCCTCTGGATAGCCAGCGTACTTCGGCGTGTATTAATAGTTGTACATGATCTGATCCCATTTCTTGACATAAAGTTATAAACAATCTTGAATTAAGGGCATTACTTCTGATAAAATTTACAATTTTTACCGATTCCAGAAGAATGTCATTCAGTTGTGGGGACGATTTCTTTGCTGCTAAATGTTCGCGATGAATAATGCAGTGTGTGACTACTAATCCTTCTTATGCTACGTCTGTTATTCTCTTTGCAACACCTGTATGTCTTCCAGTCATAGCAGCAGCGCCATCAGTACACAAACCGATGCATATTTTCCAGTCAATGGAGTTAGTTTCAATATAATTATTAACTGCCTTAAATATTTCAGCACTTGTTGTTTGGGATGGTAGTTCGATAGAGCACATCAATTCATCTCTAATATCATTGGTTGCATAGTCAATGTAACGAACATAATATAATAATATGGCATTATTTGAGACGTTAATTGACTCATCCATTTGGACAGCAAACCATTTCGATTTACGTATATCTTGGAGTAGTTGACTTTCTATGTCGTACGATAACACACATATTCTTCGTCAAATAGTATCATTGGACAGAGGCAAAGCTTTCATTTTATCTGCAGCAGATTGGCCCAACACTTCAGAACACACGTCTATCCAACACGGTTTGACAAGATCTTCAACAACTGAGTATGGTTTTTTAGATTTGGCAATATGCAGAGCAACTAGATACTATGCTTTTAAAAGCGATTTATCAACCGAGAAACATTTTTTAAATGCATCTCTTTGAATTTTCATCCCCAAACATTTTCTCCTGAAAAAGTCCAGGGGTTTGCTTTCCAGTTGTGGGTGCTTCATTTGTAAATGCAGCATGAGCTTGGAAGGTTTCATGCTTTCATTGGAGAGAACATCTCTACAAACAACACATTCAGGTTTTGGACAATATTCTTCTAATTGAGGCCAGAGGACAAAACCATATTTCAAATAATCTGCGATGTAATGCCTTACAAAGCTTTTTCTTTTTTTGGAATTTTTTGGACTATATTCACTTTCATCTGTATTCGAAGGGGCGGACGACGTACTTGGTTTTTGAAAATCCTTTCTTTACACGAAATTTAGTAATGTGCGTTTCGTTTCCTTCTTACTCATTCTGGTTATTGATTTTATAAACCTAAAGTTACAGAAATAGTAGTTATAGCATAATATTAAATTCAGAAGTTATTAAAAACTTACGCTGATAAATAGTTTTCAAGAATTTCCCAAGTGTGCAGAATAATTAAAATCAAAAACAAAACGTAATCAAGACGCCAGATGCCTTGAACACTGCGATACTGTGATAGTCAGCGTTCAAGTAATCAGGGATACGCAAGGCAGACAGGCGCACCCTAACTGGTGTTCTAAGCAGTGTTGCCAGAACAATTTGATGAACAGGAATAAGTCGACAGTTCAAAATGTAACAGATTTCATAGAATAGTAAAAAAGAGTGCCGAGGTACCGGCAGCTTGTTTTTGTAATTTAGGTAAAGGGTAATTTTATAAATTTCATAAAAACTCAAAATAGTAACAGATTTGGTGAGAAACGTGACAAAGTAAAAGGACTGCTGAATAATAATAGATCTATTATAATTATAATAGACTGGCAACGCTGGTGGTACGGCAATTTATGAAACGCGATTAGGTACATAGTTGCCAGTTTGTTGTATTTTTCATCAAAGATTACATTATTTTTTAAACTAGTAAACTTATTATTGTAATGTAGGTACTGTATCGGTGGTCGGCCTATAAAAGCTGGATATTTCGCGGACCGGTAAATATTTCTTGCGGACCGGTACCGGTCCGCGGACCGGCGATTGAGAAACATTGTTTTAAAATACATTTTGATTGGAAATAAGGAATTAAACCTACTTCAGAACAAAATATTTTTATTTATCAAATATATAATATTTAAAAAAATATTTATTTGCTCACTAATTAAATAAACAATTCAAGATTTAGATAAAAATAAAACTAAAATAAATTATATATGTTGAATAAGCTGGATTATCTTACTATAAAAGATTCATCCCATTTTAAATTTACAGCAATTGGAATGTAATATTTAAATTTGATTTTTTATTGTTTAACTCCTATTAATACATTTTCTGATAACATTGGCTAAATTGCTCTCTTATGCATCTATCTTTTTAATAAAAAATATCAAAGAACGCGCTATTGAGAACTCAACAGAAATCGAATGCAACTTCTATTGAGAACAATGTTATGTATTTTTTTAATCACTTTATTTTTTCTTTTTAAACATTACAAGAATAGTCTTAGTAAAAAATTGATGTGGCTTCATGGCTTTCTCCAAACTATCCAAGTATTCACAATAACAGTCTTAAAATTAGTATTTTAGAGAAAGTCTACCAGTGAACACAAGTTTATATTAGCAGATAGTAATAGTTCGCTATTTTGAAAATGGTATCGTTTGCCAGCAAATTAAGTATGATAATCAAATAGCACTGACTATTAATTAAATCAAGTAATAATTTCTAAATGACAATCGACATAATAAAAATTATGTCGATTGTCGACTAAAATCCACTAAAAAATCACGATAATCCACTAAAATGTAAAAATGATAGTAATAGTTTTAATGATTAGACAATTCTAATCATATACAAATGAAATTTTTTTAGTGTTTCCTTCAAATGGGACAGCAAGATGTGATTGTACTTCATGTTATATGTAATACTATGGAGTTGATAGAAAGTAATTATTTCATATTTCTATAAAAAATTTTTATTTAATTGATAAAAAATTATTTATATAAAAAAATATAAATTATTTTCTATTTCATATTTCTAATAAAATATTTATTTAACTGGAAAAGTCTGAGTCAGAAACGCCTTGAAACTAAAATTACTGTAAAATTATTATATCCATAAACAATACATTGTTATATTAATAAACTTCCCTATAAAAATTAAATAAAAATATCAATCCTCGTAGTATTTTTTATAAATAAAATTATTTATGTATTGTGAAAAAAACCAAAATTCAATTATGTTAAAAAAATATAAATGGGAAAAATAACGCTTAATAAAATTATTTTAAACGCCACTTAATAAAATTATTTTAAATGTGAAATAATTTCTGACTAATACAGGCATTTTATGAAAGATAGTGCTAGATTCAGCAAATAAAACGATTTCAGTAGAATATATCATATTGATTGAAAGACTGATATCTTTAGTTATTTATATTCATTATCCTTGTTATTTGCATAGATGAAAACATTGAATTTATGTTAAGATTTTTATCATTTCTCTAGTTATTAGATTTTATAATGTTTACCGTTTGTAGATAATCACTTGTCAAATACTAACAACTCAAATATAATCTCTTACTTCAAAGATAGAGCAGGGGTTATGCCCTATCTTTTACAATGCAGTTATTTCACTCATTTATTTTCAGAATGGTAATTGTATTACCTTTTGAAAATATATAAATAAGACTGCATTCGTATATGAGCTTGTGCCAGTCACATCTTGTCTATTCTGTTGACGCAATAGCAATCTTACTGAATACTTCTGAATCGTGATTTCGATGTTGTATCAAAATAGACATTTTATTCAGGATGAAGAGATGTGAGTGTTATAGAAGCGTTGAGAAATTCGAACACATGCAAATTCATTTGGATCCCAAGTCATGTAAGTCTTTAGGGCAACAATATGGCTGATGCAGCTGCTAAATCTGCATCAGCAGTCCTTCTGTCCCTACTATAAATGTGAGAAAGGTTGTAAAGAAATGTGTTTATTCTCTTTGGCAAAAATCATGGAGCATGCAATAAACTGAACACTATCTTCTCATACGTCATTACTTTACCAGTTTTACCATTACGATGTGCCGATGTTCGTTTGACTCGCCTTCGTATCGGACACACACGTTTCACACACAGACATCTATTTCTAAGTGAATTTAATCCATGGTGTGAAACGTGTGATGAACCATTTACTGTATTTCATATTTTATTTTCATACCCTGAATTAAACGTTTACCGATTTTAACGTCTTTTACCATTTTAAATTTTTTGATACAGATATTTTAACTACGTATGATTTAGGGAGTCACCTCACAGAAACCTTTTTACCTTCTTGAAGGCAATTGGTTTTATTCACGTTATTTAAATTTTATTATTTGCATTTGATGAATTTTCATTTTTATTCGTATTTTATATTTTATTGTTATTTAAATTTTAATTAAAATTTATACAGGTATTTTTACGTTTTAACTTTTTAACGTTGAGCTTGATGCTTACATAAGAATATCTTTAAAATTTAATGTTTGGCGTAGCTTGTCCTTTTTGGATCTTGGGCCACAAAACCGAACCATCCACATGGAAAATTTACTTGTTTTGCAAAATGATTAAAAATTTCTGTTTTGATAAGATTAATTTTAAAAATAAATAAAGATAAAAAATATATTAAAAATTAATACATTCATATATCTTTAAACGGTCAATTTTTATTCATTTAGGAACAACAATATCAATTTTAAAACTAAAAGGTATTCTAAAGAGGTGTTAATTTTAAATGGTTTTATTATATTTATTATGAATTAGTTATTTGAATGAAACAAATTAGTGAAAATAATAAATAAATTAGATTACTAATAAATTTAGAATTATTAAAAAAGAAAAGAAAGAAAAATTACAATGGAAAAGTTTTATAATTTAATTAAAGTCAGAAAGGAAAAAATCAACAGATGCAAAATAATATTTCATATGTTTGTTTTGCCAGATGAAGGATAATTTTTATAGGACAGTAATGGAGAAATTTTTGAAGTAGCATTGTAGAAACTTTGAGATTATATTAAAAAGTATGCTCTTCATATTACTTATAAAAACGTTTCGTTGGTCTTAAAATTGTTCTTCAATAAATTTGAGTCTGTTTACTTATTAAAAATATCCAACCAAAATTTATGGTTCAAACAAATAAGGAATATTTTAATAGAATATTTTCCAATGTATCATCAATCTATACATAGCAACAATTATTTAATTTCGTTTATGTGTTTTTCTAATCAATAAAATGTTTCTATATAATAATTCTTATTCCTTCTATTCGTTTAGGTGTTACATTATTATCTTAATATTGTTATAGAATACACGATAATTCATGTAATATAAACGGACTGCAAATTATTTAGATTTACTGCCCCTGTAAAACTGATATAGCCCCAAATGTTTTATCTAATAATAGTATTTCCCTAAAAATTCCGTAAGTGCAAGTATTATAAGATAGTAACTTACTTAATATACATAGAGATAATTTAAATCATTATGTGTGTGTGACTGCTGTAAATTATTTCCTAATAATTAAGCAGTTTAAGACTCTTTTATAGAATACTTTTATTTTAGTATTAAATTTTAAATGGAAAAAATATATTAAATAACTTACATTTTCCATTAGGTTCTGTCCAATCAATGCTAAGTTACACACTCTCAAGAACGATATAGTGAGAAGAGTTAAAGGAGATAAATAGGTTATGGAAGAATCGAATACGTTTGTATTATAACTCCTCGCACAAAAGAACGCTTGTAAGCAAACTATAGTTGAATTACTTACCACGAACACCACTAATGTCGGTGATATAACCTTAATAAAGTCACCTGTAACAATATGAGAGTGCAAAAAGTTCATCATCCAAGATGAAAGTAAGGTGTTATTTTCTAAGTATTCACTTTGATTGACAAGACAGCGTAGTTCTGCTAATTGCCTGTGAAATACAGCAGCTATGTGTTCCGAGTAGTAGCTTATCCACTGCTCAGTAATTATTGCAGAAAAAGTGGACATGAAAAATATAATGAACTGAAGACATTGCACAAGAAACCAGTACTGGCTATAAACGATTTTCTCATATAAATAAGTGTACCATACGAGACAATGTTTAAAATCGTAATTTCTTAATTGATGAACTTCTTTAGTGACCGTGCAAGTACTTATGAAGAATGCTGCAGGTAAGATAATAGTTAAAATAACAGATATTGCTTGAGAAACTTTCAACTTTAAAGATTTTGCCCCCTTTAGATCTGGAGGAATTAGATCTAAAGCAGAACTCACATGAAGAATTTTCTTTCTAGAAAAAAGAAAAAACACTTGGTAGAAGATTGACTGTAAAAATAAGATCATAGGGGTTGCAAACCACACTGTAGACACTAATGAAGAGTAATGCACACTGTCATGCATAAGGTAGCTGCTTAAATAAAATAAAAGATTTCCACTTTGGCAAGTTAAAAATGTGATTGATAAACATAGCCATGGTAAAGAAGGCTTCATATTCAAATGTTTGTATTTTATATCATAGAAATTAAATGTAAAAGGTAAAAAACCGAACATTCTGAGGATGTGGAGAATGAAGCGTATGCTGATAGCAGTTCCAGTACACTGACTTTTCTTAAATTTCTCCTTAAATTCGATTTCACATCCAATAGGATATTCTTCAGGAGAAACTTTATTTCTTTTCATTTTTAAGGCAAAATGTTTTTAAATAAAGTAACTTTCCTTGAAAAGAATGTTTTGTCTTCAAGTGAATACCCGTAGACCGTAAAACTATTACAGGGAAAATTAATAGAAACATCTACAAATATGGATTTGTGTATCGGGTAGACGCAGAATTTTTTGAAAATGGCGAGTATGACAAAAAAATAATCACTTCAATGGATCCTTAGGCTGCTGCATTTAGTCAAGAGTTTTTAAGTATCTAGATCAATATATAAACACTGAAGTCTTTTACAATGAGAAATTACAAGCAGTTCTAGTTTTCTACGAACATGAAAAGGCACTTTTAATTTATTTGTTGTTCTTCATTGAAAACAAGACATGTATGTACATTGCGTGATATCTATAAGTAAATTTTGGCGAAAATATACAAGAGTTACTCGTTTATAGAATGAAGCCAATTCTATTAGCAAATATTTGATTATTTCGATTTGAAAAATATGTATACGCAATAGAGAGTTTTTATAGTCTCTATAATTCACTAAACAAGAAGGTTAAATGCGTATCTTATCTAGTAAACAACATAATAATATAAATTATCAGTTTGAAATTATTTATTATTTCCTCAAATGTGAAATTTCTAAAATAATACGTTTATTGAATTTTTAAATTACGTACACTTAAAAAAATGCTTAACATTTCATGTTTTTTCTTTTTCAGAAAACTCAGAAATTTTAAAGTGACATTTCACATGGTCGAAAGACACTCCAAATTAATTATATTATCTCCAAGCTTTCGCCAATGAACTTGTTTGAGCGTATCCTTATTGTTTGAGCTCTGAATCAAATTGTAAATAACAATTTAATATTTCTAAACTGAATGTTGTAAGAAATTGAGTGAATTTATGTTTTAAATTTTTTTTTCCTTTCTCTCTATGTTTAGAATATATATTTATTAGATAATTTTTGAAAAATAAAAACAAACAGGAAAAGAAAGCTTTCGCATGTTAATTTACTCAAACTTTAGTAAACAAAAGAAATTAAGTTGATTAATTTTATAAGTCCTTATTACGTTGAGCTTTAGCATATTTTTAAAATATATGTACAAAACATATTTCTTCAAAACTCATCTACAGGAACATTGTGAAGGAAACTACTATGTAAAAGAAATGATTGTTTATTAAAAATTGCTAACTGTATTAAAAATATAAAACACTTTGAGTTTATCATACAAAATAAGCTATATAAAAGATATAACTACAGAGTTACTACAGTTAACCTAGCTGTTAACCAGGCAGCATCAAATATTTGTTTCAAGAGGATTTTTCGGAACAGATGCTTGATATACTCGTCATTCCAAAAAAGCTGCTTCATATAAAGGTTTTGCAGAATATAGTAAAATTGCTTACAGGACATTTTAACTTTAAAAGTTTATTGTTAGATTATATAATCTTACTACTTACTTTCTTTTGAGAAGATTGCTCAGTGATAGTGAATATGTAGACCACTCATCAGCCTTTATGTTCCATGATTTCTAATGCATCTCTTAAGAGACTTTGAGATGCTCGTCCAACGAGCATCCCACTTTTTTTCACAATGGTACAGAAGCATTTTTTAATTATTGATCTATGTGATTTGTGGATTGAATCACCTAATTACTTTATTCATCCGCCTTGGTACGACCAGACAGTTGGTTTTATTTATATTTTTTTGCTCAATATGAAAAATCTGACACAACACCTATTGTCTTTCAACAGCTATTTTATTCTCATCGCTGTCAGTATCAATCATAAAAACCTGTATTCACGAATGGTTCAGAGTCAGCAGGACATGTTGGCTGTGGAATTATTATTAATAATGCATCTTATAGCTACAGCCTACATTCGTCTTGTTCCATCTTTACTGCTGAAACAGCAGCTATATACTACTCTCTTCTGCAGGCGAATACAGATAACTATCGTCGGTTTTGTATATATACTGACAGTATGAGTGTATTGGAAGCTTTGAGAGGCAATAATTTTAATAGTCACCCTGTTGTGTCCAGGATTTACAGAGTACCCTTTGATGGCAAGGGCTACAAAATTTTATTTTGTTGGGTACAAAGTCAAGTAGGTTTTAATGGAAATGAGAGAGTGGATGCGGCTGCAAAGACCGCATCATGTCAAATATCTGTTGCGCTCTCTGACCTGAAAAAAAGTATTAAAAGTTTCATACATTCTCTTTGACAGGAGTCATGGAGCATGCAGGTTGGAAACAAACTTCACAACATTTTTCCATACCTCACCACATTACCAATTTTACCGTTGCGAAATGCAGATGTACGTTTGACTCGCCTTCGTATCGCACGTTTCACACACAGACATCTTTTTTAAATGAATTAAATCCATGGTGTGAAACATGTGATGAACCATATACTGTATTTCATATTTTAGTTTTATGTCCTGATTTTAACGTTTACCGTTTTATATTTTTTCAAACACATATTTTAACTCTGTATGATTTGGTGGGGGAGCCACCCCACAGAAACCTTTTATCCTTTTCAAAGGCAATTAGTTTTATTTATTTTATTTAAACTTTATGTTGTTGTTGTTGTTGTCGTGTGCCAGCCAGGCTGGCAATATGGGGTGCGCTGCTTCACTTTTCCAACTGAACCATATTTGGTGTGGAGTCCGACTTACTCAATACACACATGCCATAGGTACCCGTTTATAGGGTAGGCAACCATTCATACACAAAGAAAGGACAAAGACAAGAAAGAGAGAGAGAGAAAGTACATCCATGCCTGAGCCAGGATTTGAACTCCGGTCCCACCCATCTGTAGTCAGGTACGCTAACCACTAGACAGGTTGCGCAGCAATAAAACAGCTAAAATAAGTATTTAATTTTTTATCTAGATACTAAATAAATGTTATTTTCTGTAGACCAAGGGAATATGATTAAATTAAAACTCGTTTTTTTATGAAAAAGAAATATTTGGTAGTCAGGTTGGGCGGCATTTAAATTTTATAACTTCAATATTATAAATTTTATTTTTACTTTCATTTTACTATTTATACTAATTTTAATGGAATTATATACACTTATTTTTGTTTTTTTAACATTTTAACGTTGAGTGTGGGTTTTGTTTATAAAGGCTTTCTTTAAAATTTGATTTTTTTGGCGCAGTTTGTCCTTTTTGGACTTTGCGCCACAAAACCATACCAACCAACCAGTGATAGTGAACTTTCTCATTTGAAATTCATGGATTTAAGGATAATCTTCTTAAATACGGTGGACTCTCAAATACCTAGCACAACCCTTAGATATTATGCCATTCAATAATCAGCGGGTATAGATTATATTATATTATTATCTTGGGATATTTCTTTTGATTGAAAGGTTGTAGGTTCAATCTTAGCCATTATTTAGCAACAGCAGTGGGATATTGGGTTACGCATGTATAACAACTGTTAGAACTGATATTTGTGACAGTTCTGGGATTCCTGTTTCTTCGCCTAGGGAACTTGAATGTGACTTTCTTATCTCTAAAAAGTTTCACTGAAATCTATACTATTTCAAAAAAGTTTACAAGTAATCAATTATTTAACTTTTCATTTTCAACGTGTACAAAATTTTCAGAATATGTAAATATACGGAATTCACATAAAATTTTTTTATTTCATATCACAAGCATTCTGCATTTACATGATTACAAAGTAATGTTCAAAATCATTAAACTACATCCAAAGTTTCTGTGCTTCGTTAGCAAGTAAAAATTTTAAAATGAAAATATTTCTCTTTACAGTATCTTCATTTTTTAAAACAGGGATCAGGTGTCAGTTGGATTAGAATTATCAGATATGTGAAAATGGTTCCTCCAACCTAGAAAGAAATTACATTTCGTTATTGAAATTTTAGAAACTACTGAAATGCAAATTAAAATACTGAAATAATTAAAATTGAATTAAATATAAAAAGTAAAAGTTTACTAACTGACAGAATCAAAATTAATTTTTAAGATAGTAATTCATGAAGGAAATATTCATATTGAAATTTCTTTGGATGAACCCATGAAAACAAGCTTAATAATAAAAGCTAGTGTATGTGAGGAAGAGGTACTCAGACATATAAATAGCGAAAGGCCATACGAGTTACAGAAATAAAGGCGCTATTAGGCTAAATTCACCGTGACCTTGAGACATTTTTACATCTTTCTGAGGCAAAGGACTCGAATTCACTCCTGATCACTGTTGCATAACGTTTAAACACTTTTTATAGGGTTAGCTTCAGTGTATTTCACAATTTTCTAGATGGCAAAAAGTCAAAACAATGAACTATTTATGAAAAATCCTTTGAGTAGGCAACACATAGAGGGTTATTACGAGTCATACATCAGCCTTTCCATATTCAATGTCAATCTACTATAAATCAAAGAGTCTTATAGTGCAAGGGTCATTTGCAATTTTTCTTGGCCTTCACACATGTATCATTCCGCAGCACTAGTTCAAAATAATATGCATGTTACTTATATGCAAATGCACTACGTCTTTATTTTATTTTATTTTTTTTTAATCAAAGATTAACTGTTTGCATTTGTAAGAGCCATAGTTAATAGGTTCATTTTAGTCATTGAATGTTTCACACTTTTGAATGCAAATTTTGAGAATTAAAGCACAATAAGTATCAAACAAATATCATTTAGTCATTACCATCTTAATGATTAGTACGTATATTTATTACTACAAGACCTGATAATAAATTAAAATATAGAATTTCAATAAAAAATAAGCACACGAATAAACTAAATATTTTGTCTGCGAGTAAGTAAACTTTTAACAACCTTTTAACTGTCAATTTTTTTGTAGATTAAATTTTATGGAAAGACCATTTATTTGCTTGGGTTTTGTTCACTAGTAGCAAGATAAGTAACCTTAAATCTAAAACAACCAAGTTAAGAAACGCTGGTCGTAGCCTAAAATAGTGAATGGGAATCACATGTTCATTTCCATTCGTTATTTTATAACTATAGGTAGACATGTTGTCATTGTGTAGCGGATAACTTAACAGCAGAAAACCATTGCAATAGTTTTATTACTTGCCACGCATTCTTCTTAGCAGGACTTTCATAGATAGTGGGTCATATTCAAGAGTGGAAAAAATGAAAACTTGGAAAAACTCTCAAACATTTATTATATAAATTTTCATGCAAAAAAGCAAAAATACAGCACTCATCTCTCATTGTTCAACAGTATTTAGGTACAACTACAAGTCATTTTGCTCTGAAGGCCTCTTAGGCCAAAATGAGCTCTTAAAATGAAAGTCTTATTTTTGCTCTCTGTATGCAATTTTTCAATGTGCATTTGGTAGAGTGAGTGCATGGAAGTTCCTTGTATTTTTTTCTCCCCATTGAATACTTCTAAATATTCATTGAGTCTTTCGGTAACAATATGTTGAGGATAATAGGAAAAAACTGTAAATCAACTATCAGCTATTGCATATCTTTCACAAGGAATCAATACAATATAAATGACAAGTCTCACAATAATATTAGCAATTCATAAAGAAAGATACCGATTTCAGTACTTAAGCCGCAGAGAACGGTCAATAAATTGTTTTCATGGATAGTAAACCATGTCAGTTATTCACATATGTCTGCAGAATAGAATGGGATTTAAATAGATTGGGACATTGCTTCGACTAATTTTTACATTTTACCAAAAACTGAAAAAGGTTCTGGGAGGTAAACGTCATGAAAGTGAGATGAAAAGTCAGAGAATGCTGTGACCACTTGGCAAGGAATTAACAGCACAAGAACTAATTGAAGCTTGTGACCAAATTTGTCAAATGTTTAATATCGGAGGTTGTTATTTAGGGAAGTGAAGGAATATTCATTGTATACAACAATGAAAATTAATTATTACCAACAAATATTATGTTTCTCAAATTTATTGCAATATATTTTCTAAAGATCTCTCATAAAAATCGTAAAATGACAAAATACTGCATAGAAATAAGTCTGTCTCATTATTAAATTAAACTTATAAAGTTTCATAATTTAAAAAAAATAATGGAGTTCATTGAGTGCATATGTAAATAATGGAGTTATGAAGTTAATTAACAATTCAATGCGGTAGACGGAACATGTATAAAACAGCAGGAGTCTGGTAAAGCTGCCAGGTCTGTTATTACAGTTACAATGGAAGATTATTAAGATTTAAATGACAGGTGTTATATTATCAGCACACGCGCGGTGGGACCTCTCCTCTGTGAGTTAATTATGAAATCTGGATTTTATGTGTAAGGCCATTTCAAAAGCGTCTTATGAATATTAAATTTCTGGTGAATAGGAAAAGACTTTGGAAGAATGGGATCATCGAGCATTGACGAGAACTCTTAAAGTAGATGTTGGGGCAACAACAAAAATCGATGTACGAATTTTTAAGTGGTTTATCATAGATATGTATTTGTATGCTTTCACTTATACTATTGTAGACTGTATGACAGCTGTTGATACCCAGTCTAAAAAATTTTGATTTCAATATTATTGGGCAGATAAATGTATGAAGGTATAGACAAAAAACACCTGAATTTATTTAATTTACATGTCAGTAGATTTTGAGATAGTGTAGAAAACATGCAACCATCGTAATATGAGTTTCTGATACGCCAAGAAAAGAATATAACAAGTGACGGATAAAAGTCATCCCATCCGATCATTTACACCAATTCATCGCCATCATGGATTACGATGTACAAGAGAATTCTAGTGATACAATATGAGCCCAAACATGTCGAAAATTGTTTTCAAAGGACTCCAAGATTGCTTCGAATGACTCCCTTCGGATTTCAGACACTCCGACTGGCTAGCAAAATTTCCTCATATGAATGTTATTGAGCTTACCTAGAATTGTTTGCAGTGTGCTGTTCAGAAAATATATTCACCACCTTACACACCTCATTATTTGAGTATTGATCTGAAGTACTCACAATGTGAATTACTTTCTACATACCATCAGATTTTAGTCAATACCATGCTGTTCATATTTTAGCACTTCTGAATGTTCGTAACGGCCCTATACGATATTATAAAAGCTTTTTTCTGGCATTAAAACGTATTATGCAATGAACTCCTCTTAAATTACACTCAAAAAGCGTATTTAAATACAGAATGGAGCTGCTATATACTCTTCTACTATTGACATTGCTAACGTCTTTGGTAAAACATATGCTAGTGTCTCAAGCTCCGACTCTTTTAGTCCTTCGTTTTTAAGGACTAAGAGTCGAGCTGAGCAAATACCAATTCGTTTTAACCAGAGACAAGCTTTGCCTTATAACTGCGAATTTCGGATGTTGGAATTGAAGCGAGCATTACAGCAGGCCAATAATACCAGTCCAGGACCTGATGGAATTAGCTATCTTATGCTTCGACATTTAAGTCCAGACTCCCTATTGAACTTATCGCTTTTGTTCAATAGGATCTGGACTGAAGATGCATTTCCATCACTTTGGAACGAAGCTATAGTGATTCCTGTCCTAAAACCTGGTAAGGATCCTTCGAATCCTTCACATTATCGACCAATAGCTCTGACGAGTTGCCTTTGTAAGACTCTGGAACGTATGGTCAAAGCCCATCTCGTATATGTCTTAGAAGAAAATAAATGTATACATGTAAATCAGAGTGGCTTCCGTAAAGGGAGATCCACTCTAGATAACATAACTTATTTGGAAACCCAAATCCGCAACACTTTCGTGCGGGGAAACCATCTGGTTTCCATCTTCTTCGACATCGAGAAGGCATACGACCGTACGTGGCGATATGGAATTCTCCGTTCATTGTATGATTTTGGCTGTAGGGGTAATCTCCCGATATTCCTAAGAAACTTTCTATGCTCCCGTACTTTTAAAGTTCGTATTGGAACATTTACATCCAATACTTTTATTCAAGCCGAGGGTGTACCCCAAGGCTCTATTTTAAGTGTCACTATTTTTAATTTATACATCAGTCACATACTTCATCTTTTATCACCTACAGTTCATTGCACAATGTATGTAGATGACCTGCAAATATCTTGCCAAGGATCAAACAAGCGTTTAATTGAGAGACAACTACAAACACCTGTTAATAAAATAGCTGCATGGTGTGCAGAGAATGGCTTTACAATATCTCCTAGCAAGAGCTGCTGTGTCCATTTTTGCAAGAAGACTAGCCTTCACAATGATCCTGCTATCCATCTAAACGATACTACAATACCCGTGGTCAACGAGATAAAATTTCTTGGTGTTTTATTTGACAGAAAATTGACCTTTCTTCCGCATGTTTTACATTTGCGGAAGAAGTGTGAGCGATCGCTTAATATCCTTAAGGTGTTGTCAAATACATCTTGGGGTGCTGATCGCTTGTCACTCCTTCGGGTCTACCAAGCACTCATTTTGTCTCGTATTGACTACGAAAGTGTTGTATATGGATCTGCTAGGTCTTCAGTTTTACGCAGATTGGACACTGCGCATCACTCTGCTTTGAGAATTTGCTCAGGAGCATTCCGCACATCACCCGTTCAGAGTCTTTATGCGATTTGACAACAATTGCCTTTAGACCTGAGACGAATGCAGCTGTTTCTCAATTATTACGCTAAAGTTATGTCTGATATTCAACATCCTTTACGTTCCTTGGTATATACTCCTGCCTTGAAGAGATTATATGATGCTCGTTCCTATAGCATCCAACCCTTTCTCACTCGAACTAAAGATCAATTGTATTTAACAGACCTATATGATGTCCGTTTTACTAAAACGGACTTACATTCACATCCACCATGGTATGATCCACAGATTAATATTATTAATCCATTTGCTCAGTTTAGAAAATCAGACACAACCTCAACGATTTTTCAACAGCTTTTCTATTCACATCGCTGTCAGTATTCATTATACACGCCTGTATTCACAGATGGATCTAAAACTGCAGGACATGTTGGCTGTGGCGTATTTTACGCTGATACCAGTTATGGTTACAGCCTTCATACGTCCTGCTCCATCTTTACAGCTGAAGCTACTGCCATTCTTCAAGCTCTTCAGCTAGTGAAACAGTGAAATTTTATAAAATCTGCGCGTATACTGACAGTTTGAGTGTATTAGAAGCGTTGAGAAATTCAAATTATTATCATCCCGTTGTGTCTAAGATTTTTGGAGCATTGGATTCCCTTGCTGGCAAGGGTTATAATATCATTTTCTGTTGGATCCCAGGTCATGTAGGTCTAGAGGGAAATGAAAATGCAGATGCTAAAGCTGCATCGTCTTCACTCCATTCATCTATCCCTCTTTTCGACGTTAAAAGGGTTGTTAAAAGATTTGTAAATTCTCTATGGCAGGAGTCCTAGAATATGCAGGTCTCCAACAAACTACGTGCCATATTCCCATCTTTCATTTCATCATCAGTTTTACCGATACGAAGAGCAGATGTTAGATTAACTCACCTTCGTATCGGACACACACGTTTCACTCACAGACATTTGTTTTTAAATGAATTTAATCCATGGTATGAAACGTGTGATGTTCCATATACTGTTTCTCATATTTTAATCTCATGTCCTGTTTTTAACGTTTACCGTTTTAAATTCTTTTCAACTGACCTTTTAACCTTGTATGATTTAGTGGGGGAGTCACCCCACCGAAACCTTTTTGCCTTTTTAAGGGAAATTGGTTTCCTTAATTTTATTTAAATTTTAAGAATTTTATTTTACTTCTATTCTATTTGTATACTATCTTCTATTTGTTTATATTTACCCAGATTTTAATATAAATTTATACATTAATTTTTGTATTTTAAACTTTTAATGTTGAGTTTGGGTTTTCTTTAAAACTTATATATTTTCATTAAAGCTTAATTTTTGGCGCAGCTTGTCCTCTTTTGGACCTTGAGCCACAAAACCCAACCAACAACAACAACAATTAAATACAGAATGATACAAAAATAATAAATTGAAATTAATAGCCTTATAATAGTGCATTGATGTAACACATTCATATAATAAATTCTTATCAAGGATTGGAAAATTCTTTCTAAATATACCTTTAGGGCTAGAAATCATAATGACAGACAGTAGCGATTATAACCCTTTTGTAACAAAAACAATTTGCACAATAATTGAAATATATATGTATAGCTATATGAAGTATAGAATGGCTGTTATTTTCCTATTTTCTGTTTACTCTTTAGTTGGGTGGGGTACTTAAGAGGTAGAAAGGTATTTTTCACTTGTGACAAATAAAGGTTGATAACCAAGTGCTCTTGAAAAAAGAACTTTCCAATTGCGTTTTTAATTATACTGTGATATACTGCGATATTCACCTCGGCCTTCGAAAAAAACTTCCCCCCTCAGGGGGTTTATTTTTTTAAGTAAGCACTGGTGTCACAATCCACAGACACCAGAGTGATCTGTCCTCTTCTTTCCTTCATTCTCTCCTCTCCCCCTTCTGCATTTTCATCCACTTCTCCCTCATTGTGATTGCCTTTGACGAGGTTAAGGGCTCCTCTTGAGTAGCTGTCGTCGCTCTGTTCCTGTTAGATCCTCTTGGGGACTAAATCACCTACGTTTTTCCCTCGCTTAGAGACCCGTGATCCTGGAAAGAGGGTCCTGGTAATTTAGGCCACCAGAGACCAACACATTACTTTGGCCTCTGTTTCAGGTAAACGGGAGGTGTGTTGCGGTCCTCAGCACATCAATCGGCTTTAGGGATCAAGTGTTCGGGACATCGGCTGGATGACTCGTTAAGGGTGGAAGCTATGACAGGGATATACTGTGATCGTATAGGAATTGGTTGGCACTGGTGCAGCTGGTCTGCATCTCCTTGTTAGACTCGGTGGTGCGGTCAGGTCCATAAACTTCATCATCTTACATGGATAAAAAAATCTTTTCTCCCGCTGGAGCACCAATATGAATCTATAAATACAAAATGTTTTTACTGTTAAAAGGAATAAGGTTGTATTTTCATTTGTTTCTCCTTACCTTATTTCTAAAGGAATATCGAGTTTTACAGGGGAAGTAAAAAAGATACAGAAAATGCTCTCTGGTGACCTTCTAGTAGAGGTTACATCAAAAAAGCAGGCAGCCATAATTGCAAACATGCAATTATTGGCATATATTATGTGCAACTATTGGCAAATATTGAATTTACTGTCGCTCCTAATGGAAATATAATTTTTCTCGTGGTACTATATCATCAAGTGATTAATTAACTACTCCTAAGGATGATATTCTTGTAAATATGCTAATCCAGAATGTTTGTGACGTCAGTCACATACAGGTCAGAAGAGATTGAAAGTATATAGATACTAAACATCTCATTCTGACTTTTGCGACGCCATACCATCCACAACACATAAAAATGGCTTATATGAACTTATCCATAAAGCCATACATTCAAAATCTACTATGATGCTTCCAGTGCCAATTCTTTGGACACTCAAGTAGTGATTGCAGTGGCAAACTAGCCTGTGCTCGCTGAGCGGTAGTTGGCCACGAAAGTTTAAACTGTTCAGCAAAGGAGGTGTGTGTCAACTGACATAGTGACCACGCTATCTACTCTCGAAGTTGTCCACAATGTGATAACTGGAAAAAGAAACCACCACAATTAAAATTGAGAATATATTTTCTTATCCTGAGGCACGACGTATAGTTTCCCCTCGCATTCCAAAAGCTAGTGTGAATTATGCAACTGCTACTAGAAAGGTCTTAAAATACAGTAGCAAAGAAATAGGTACAATTTCTCACCCCCTTTTAAAATTACCTAAAATATCTACCGAGAGACCAAAATCATCTTCAAATATTATAAGAAAAGCTCCTACTGAAACTAAAGCCATGAAGGCTTTCAAACTAAGAACTTCAAAGGAGGGCTCACGCAAGTCCCTCCCCCTATCCACCCATAAAGCCATGATTCTGTACCTTTGCATCCCTAGGATGATGATATGTCGTTCAGAGAGTTTAAAGAAGACTCGCCCTCCAGCTCCAGGAAAGAAGCTTTTCATCATTAAATAATAACTTGCTTTGTTTCTTGGAACTGCCATGGTTTGCGCTCCCATTCAGATGATTTCAAGTTCTTAACTTCAGCTCTTCACTCAGCATGTTTGGAAATTCAGGAAACATTCCTGAAATCATCCAATAGTATTTCCATGCGTGGGCTTAGTTCCTTTAAAAAACACAGTGGTGATGATGATGAAGTGTCTGATGGTGTTTGTATAATTTCATCATATAAGTTTCCCAGCAAAGCCTTATCCCTGAAAGCTGAGGCGGTATCTTTACATCCCTCGGATGATGATATGACGTTCGAAGAATGGTTAGATGACATGCCTTCCAGCTCCATTATTTACACTATTATTAGTTGTTGATGGAGCAATGGTCGTTATCCAAAACATGAATGAGGCCGTTCCAACGATCATTGAAATAATTATATGTGCAGCTGTTTCTGCGATTCCTAAAAGTTTCTCCACAATACACAGGGGATGGATGCAAACCTTCGTGGAATGAAGAATGTCAAAATACTTACAAGAAGCGGAGGAAGTCCTGAGGGTTGTTTAGGAGATACCACACAACGGATAATCTGATTGCATTCAAGAAAGCAAAAGCATTAGCTCTCAGAGCTCGTTGTTGAAGTCAGAAGGAGTCCTGGTCTTACTGTGTGTCTTCAATAACATTTTCCACATCCAGTAAGCAGTTATGGAGAAAAGTGAAAGCAGAAAATGGTATTTATAAGGAATTTTCAATTCTTATCTAAAAAACTGGAGCTTCCATATACTCTTCTCCCACGGATATAGTTAACGCCTTTGATGAAACTTTTACTATAGTCTCAAGCACCGATTCTTACTGTCCTTCATTTTTAAAGACAAAGAGCTGAGCTGAACGAAAGCCAATCCATTTCAACCATAGACAAGCTCTGTCTTGCAACTGCGAGTTTTGGATGTTGGAATTGAAGCGAATATTGCAGCAAGTCAATAATACCAGCCTTGGACCTGACGGAATCAGTTTCCAAATGCTTCAACATTTAAGTCTAGATTTCTGATCGAACTTATTGCATTTGTTCAATAGGATCTGCACTGAAAATAAATTTCCATCGATTTGGAATGAAGGACAGTGATTCCAGTCCTTAAGTCTGATAAGGATCCTTCAGAAACTTCCCATCATCCACTAATAATTCTGACGTGTTGCCTTTGTAAGACTCTCGAACGTATGGTTCACGCTTGTCTCGTATATGTCTTAGAAGAAAATAACTGTATACATACGAATCAGAGCGGCTTCTGTAAACAGTAGTTTCTAATGCCATCCTATTGTTTCCAGAATTTTCAAAGCAATGGATTCCCTTGCTAGAAAACGGTAGGAAGTTATTTTTTTTTGAATCCCAAGTCACTTAGGTCTCAATGGTAATGGGAGGGCTGACGCTGATGCTAAACCTGCGTCTAACCTATGTCTTCCATTTGTTCCTTTGCCTGATATGAGAAAGGGTAAAAAAACAAGTTTATTCTCTTTGTCAGGAGTCATGGAATATGCAGATCAACTATAAATTACGTGCCATATTTCCATACGTCTCCTCATTAAGAAATTTACGGCTACGTAGTGCTGATGTGACTCGTCTTTGTATCAGACACACACGTTTCACACACAGATATTCGTTTCTTAGTGAATTAAATCCATGGTGTGAAACGTGTGATGAACCATTTATACTGTTTTTTATATTTTAATTTCATGGCCTCATTTTAACGTTTACTGTTTTACATCTTTTAACATAGATTTTGCAACTATGCATGATTTAGTGGAGGAGCCTTCCCACAGAAACCTCATCACCTTTTTAAAGGCAATTGGTTTTATTAATTTTTTTAAATTTTGTAAATTTCAGTTTTTTTAAGTAATGATTAATAGTTATTTAAGTTTTAACTAAAATTTATAGATATATTTTTGAGTTTTAATTTTTTAATATTGAGTTTGGGTTTTGAACAATAATTTCAGCGCACCTTTTCCTTTTGCATCTTGCGCCTTAAACCCCAACCAACCAACCGAAAGAACTTCCAGAAAGCATTGTTCATTTTCAAATGAACTTTAAGCTTTGCAATTTGTATAAGTCTATTCCCAAAAATAACCACAGAATATTCGTGGATATCAGAAACTAATAGAATTACGAGAATTATATGTACTACGTTACCAAATTTATTTTAAATTAATGATTTTTTTAATATACAGAGAAGTATACCTTTCCAAAATTAACACAATTCTACTAATTTTATATTCTTTGGAAGTTAATTTTTTCTATTATTCAGAGAGTTAAATATATCAACTTAAAATTTTTACTCATTTTCTTCTAAAAAAAGAATTTTTCTTTTACCGTAGCCAAAAATGTTTTCGAAAGGTTAACGAATTCATAAGCAGAGAAAGCTAATGGAAAACGTTTTTCTTTCAGTAGCATCACTTCAACCTACAAATAAAATCCAAGAAAAGTTATAGTTAGTATCAATATAATAGAGATATTTTATTCAATTGGTTTTTATATTTATATTTCAGGTAAAAATTATTTAGTTTGAGCAAATTAAAATTATTTTTATGCTGGTAAAACTTACTTCTATGACTTGTAAGTTTATTGTATTATTATTGGCGAGTGTTTGAACATATACAAATATAAAATTACAAAAAACACTTTTAGATTTGATTCGGTTTGTCTCTCAAAAGTCAATTGTTGTTCACAAATGCAAATTAGACTAGGAACCACAGTTTAAAATTGACTCCACACTACTGAATCATTCAAGCCCGAGGAAGGAATTGAATCCAAGCACTTTTGAGTTGAAGGCCAGAGCTTTCATATGGGCTTTTATAGAACTATACAATTTTAAATTTCTAAAATATCAAATCTTTGTAGTAACTGCAGATGAAATAGGTTGTTTCATAACACAAGAATTGTACCAGCAAAATTTATGCTCTTGAATCTAGAATTGATTACTGTAGGGGGAAAGATTGTTGTAAATAAGATTAGTAACATAAATGTAACATTAGTAGAGAAAAAGAAACTAATAAAATAATCCATTATTTTTGTGTCATAAATCAGCTGTTATATAACATTCATTATTGTTAAATTTTCACTGAAAACTTGAGGAAAAAATTATAAAAATTCTTTCCTAATAAACAGATGGTACTATTCGTCTTTCTTAGCTTTTGATACTGGAAATAAATGTCGTTTACAATTTAACTCAATCTAATCCACCTCTGGTGAGTTCAATTCCCATCTCTGGTGGAATCTATAGTATACATTAACAACACCAACATGAAAAAATTTGTAGCTTTTTACATTTTCTCAATAAAATATTTTGTAAAATTAAATACATAGAACAGAATTAACTGATTATAAAATAATGGGAAAATTGAACTTAAAAATCTGATTAATTTTTGATAATAATATTAATAAAGGAATTACTTTTACTAATTTAAATATAGAGGTAATTGTGTCCTGCCTCATGGAAATTTAAATTCCTCAAGTGGAGTGATTTCTGTTAGAGATTTGTTAAACAAGTCTATGGAGAAAATTCTTGACAATTTGCAAAGCCAAAAAGTCGGTAGAATTGAAAGTATTACAGTCAGAAGCGATGGCATGTTTATTGACACTAAACATTTCATTCTGACATTCGATATGCGACCCCAGACCTTCCTGACAAAATTAAAGTTGCATATTTGATCTTACCCGACCGACAACAAATTCCAAGTTCCTTGCAATGTTTTGAATGCCAGCATTTTTGACACTCGAGAAATCCTTGCAGAGGCAAACTTACCTGCGCTTGTTGCGCAGATAATAAGCCATGATATCTCAAACTGCACAGCGAAAGAGGCGTGCGTAAACTGTCATGGTGACCATCCCTCTTAAAGTCGAAGCTGTCTTCAATGGGATCATGAAAAAGATATCACCGCAATAAAAGTGAAAAACAAGTGTTCCTACCCTGGAGGCTAGGAAAGTTGTTGCCTCTCGTACACCACAGTCTGGAGTGAGTTATACAGCCACTGAAAAAAAATTCACCAAATGTTCTGGCACACAAACGGATACCCTGCCACTTCTTATTGTGAGATTACCTCAAATAACCTCTAAAAGACCAAAATTATCACCTGCTTGAATTCAAAGAGCTCCTTCGGCAAAATCAAAATGCGTTACATCCTCCAAATTAAAATCTGCAAAGGATCCTCGTAAGTCCTCCTCACGCACTCGAAGAGCCACGTTGTCCCTGGAAAATGATGCTGTCCCTCTCCATCTCTCAAACGATAATCTTTCGCTCAAAGAATTGGTCAAAGGCAAACCCTCCAGTTCCGGGAGAGGAAATTTTCTACTTAAATAATAACTTTCTTTGTTTCTTGGAACTGCCATGGTTTGCGTTTTCATCTTGATGACATCACGACTATCATATCAGCATATAACCCAGCATGTACAGCATTTCTGAAATTTTCCCAAAGTATGACTATAACGTTTCTATGCGTGAGTTTAAATGCTTTAGGAAAGTCTGTGGTGACGATGGCGCAGTGTCTGTTGGTGTTTGTATATTAATATCAAATAACTTACCCAGCTCTGTCAATCCATTAAACACTAGTCTACAGGCTATAGGTGTGAAAATTCACAAATGTTTGATTACAGTCTGTAATTTGTATTTAACATCACCTGTTATCACCCACCCCATCAGGGGGCTTACTTTCTTTAAGTAAACACTGGTGTCACAATTCCGAGTTACACCTGTCATCTGACTTCTTTATTTTCTTCTTTCCTTTTGCTTTTTCTTCCTTTTCTCCCTTATTGTGGTTGCCTCTGATGAGTTTGAGGGCACTCCTTGAGTAACTGTCACCGATCTGTTGATATTAGATTCTCTTGGGAACTAAACCACCACGTGTTTGCCGTGGGTGGAAATCCGTGAACCAAGAAAGGAGGATCATGGTAATTGAAGCCTCCAGAGACCAACACATTACTTTGACCTCTGCTTCATATACATGGAAGGTGTATTGTGGTCTCAGCACATCGTTCGGCTATTGGGATCAAGCGTCCGGTACATCTACTGGATGACTCGTTATGGGTGGAAGCCATCACAGAGATGTACTGTGAGTGTATAGGATCTGGCTAGCACTGGTGCAGCTGGTCTGCATCCTCTTTTTGGAATCGGTGGCGTGGTCAGGTCCCGTAATTTTATGTAAAATATATAGAGAATAAAAATTTTTCTTTTCTCCCTCAGGAGCAATTGTTGAATAATTCAAATATAAAATTTTTTTATCATATCAAGAAAAGAGGGAATTTTTGAAAATCTTTCCCCTTTTCTGATTCATAATGGAATACCGGGTACAGTAGGGAAAGTGAGGAAAATTAAAAAACTGAGATCTGGTCAATTACTTGTTGAGGTTGCTTCCACTGCTCAATCATCTATTATCTCCAATATGAGACTGTTGGTGAATATTGAGGTGACATTCTCGCCTCATCGGAACTTAAATTTTTTTAAGGGAGTGATCCCAGCAAGGGATTTGTTGAATACGCCCACGGAAGAGATCCTTGAAAATCTGTAGGATCAGAAGGTCTGCGGCGTTAAGCGAATAACTGACAGAAGGGATGGAAAGTATATTGATACGAAACATCTCATTGTGACATATGCTACGCCAGACCTTCCTCAAAATATCAAAGTTGCATATACGCATCTAAGGCCGTATATTATTAATCCCTTACATTGTTTCCAGTGCCAACACTTTGGACATTGTAAAAACTCTTGTTGGGCCAAACTTACTTGTTGCGCAGTAGTTGGCAATGAGAGTAGTAATTAGTTGGCCATGAGAGTAGTTGGCCATGAGAATAGTACTGCAAAGGAAGCGTGTGTCAATTGCAAGTGTGACCACTCCTCCTACTCTAGAAAATGTCCAATATGAGTTCTGAAAAAGTAGATCACTACTTTGAATATAACAAACAAAATTTCATACCCTGAGGCTAAAGGTATTGTTCTATTTCGTGCTCCAAAGTTTAGAGTAAGCTATGCGGCTGTGTCCAAAAAAGTCACCATAGCCAGTAGTACTCAAACATATTCCTGTACAATTCCTCTTCTTAGATTACCCATTACATCTACACAAAAGCCAAAATCTAAAATACCTCCCATTCCTAAGAAAGCTCAAACATATAAATCAAAATCTGTAAAGGATTTCAAACTAAAATCTGCAAAAGAGAGTTCTTCTAGGCCCTCAATATCCACCCGCAAAACCTTATCACTGGAAGCTGATGCGATATCTCTACATTCATCGGATGATGATATGATATTCGAGAAATGGATAGATGACATGGCTTCCATTTCCAGGTGAGGAACTTTTAGAACTAAACAATAACTTCCTTTGTTTCTTGGAACTCCCATGGTTTATGCTCTCATTTAAATGATATCAAGTCCTTAACTTCACCTCTTAACCCCGCATGTTTGTCAAATCAAGAAACATTCTTGTAATCATCTAATCGTGTTTCCATGCATGGGTTTAATTGCTTTAGAAAGTGGTGCAGTGTCTGGAGGAAAAAGCATATTTACACTCAATGAGTTTTCCCGAGTACTCTGTTTAGTCATTAAATACTATTCTACATCTGTGAGAACTCACACAACATGTTTGATTACATTGTAGTTTGTATTAGTCACCACATGATGTCATCCGCCGAGAGGAACTAGACGAAGTGGTGGATCAGCTGCCTACACTATTTCTATTATTCGGTGAATTTAACGGCCATAATACTTTGTGGGAAAGCAATGATACTGATTCTCGTTTTCGGGAGATTGAGCGGTTTATCTCAGACAATAGCCTCTGTCTGCTTAATACCAATAAGAAAACATACTTCCACGAACCCACAAAAACATTTCACTCTCTCAATCTTGTCACTTGTACTCCATTAATACTACCATTGTTGAATATATAGGAAATAATCTGTACACTAGTGATCACTTTTGTTTTGTCGTCTTCCAGACTGGAGGTAGGTAGTGTAAGACAACGTCTACATAACCACGTGTACTGTCGGGCAGCTTGGACGCTATTTACATAATTGGTAGTTATTTGTAACGAAATGGTATTGAACGAGAGTGTTGATTAAGCTGTTTATAATGTCACTGAAACAATTATCAGTGCAGCTAATTCTGCAATTCCAAAATGTTCCTCTAAACGACATAGGCATTGTAAACCATGATGAAATAATGAAGGTCAAAATACTTACAAGAGACAGAGGAAGTTGTTTCAGAGGTACCCCACAACGGAGAAAATATAATCGATTTTAAGACAGCAAAAGCATTAGATCGCAGAGCTCGTCGTTAGAGTCAGAAGGAATCCTGGTCTCGCTATGTATCTTCTATAGCATCTTATACATCCAGTATGCAGTTGTGGAGAAGAATAAAACCAGCCAAAGGAATTTATAAGGAATTTGCATTTCCTATCTTGAAAACAGGAGCAGCTGTTCACTCTTTTCCTAAGAAAATCGTTAACGTTCTTGGCGAAAGTTTTGCTAGTGTATCCAGCCCCGACTCTTATAGTCCTTCGTTTTTAAGGATTAAGAGCAGTGCTGAGCAAACCCCAATTCTTTTCAACCATGGACAAGACTTACCCTACAATTGCGAATTTCGGATGTTAGAATTAAAGAAAGATTTACAGCTGGCCAACAATACCAGTCCAGGATCTGACGGACTTAGCTATCTTATACTTCAAAATTTAAATCTAGACTCCTTATCGAGCTTATTGCTTTTGTTCAAAAGGATCTAGACTGAAAACGAATTTTCATCACTTTGAAGCCAAGTAATAATTATTCCAGTCTTAAAGCCTGGTAAAGATCCTTCAGAACCTTCCCATTATCGACCTATAGCTCTGATTAGTTGCCTTTGTAAGACTCTCGAACGTATGGTCAACACTCGTCTTATGTACGTTTTAGAAAAAAATAAATGTATACATATTTCTCAGAGTGGCTTTCGTAATGGAAGATCCACTCTTAATAATATTACATATTTGGAGATCCAAATTCGCAACGATTTTGTGCGAAGGAACCATCTGGTCTCCATTTCCTTTGACATCGAGAAGGCATATGGCCGTACATACCGATATGGAAATCTTTGTATATTATATGATTTTGGCTTTCGGGGTAATCTTCCGATATTTCTACAAAATATTTTACTCTCCCGTGTTTTTAAAGTACATATTGGTCATCTTTTGTCCAATACTTTTATTCAAACCGAGGGTGTACAGCAAGGTTCTATTTTAAGTGTAACAATTTTTAATTTATACATCAGTCACATGATTCATCTTTTATCACCATCTATTCATGGAACAATGTACATAGATGACGTGCAAATATCTTGCTATGGTTCAAACATGCGTTTAATTGAGAGAAAATTACAAATTGCTGTAAATAAATTAGCTACATGGTGTGCTGAGAGTGGCCATACTCTGTCTCCTGGCAGGATTAGTTGTATCCACTTTTGCAGGAAGACAAGCCTGCATAATGATCAAATTATTTATATCAACAATACATCAATACCTGTGGTCAATGACATAAAATTCCTTGGAGTGATTTCAACCTAAAGTTATTTTTTCTTCCGCATGTCCTACATCTTTGGAAGAAATGTGAGCTATCCCTTAATATTCTCAAGGGGTTATCAAATACATCTTGAGGTGCAGATCGCACATCACTCCTTCGGATTTATATATCACTTATTTTATCACGCATTGACTACAGATTTGTTGTGTATGGATCTGCTAGGTTTTTAGTCTTACTCAGATAGGACATGGTCCGTCACTTGCCTTAAGAATATGTCCAGGGGCATTCCGCACATCACCTGTCTAGAGTCTATATGTAATTCGCCAACAAATACCATTAGACCTGAGAGGAATGCAATAGTCTCTCAATTATTATACAAAAATTAATTCGATTCCTCACCATCCTCTACGCTCTACGGTTCCTATTGCCTTTCTAAAGAGACTTTATGATGCTTGTTCTATGTGAAACCCAACTTTTCTCACAGTTCCCAAATCCCATCTGTGACTTTCATATCTATGTGGTATTTGGATTGAGACAGTTGAACACTGGTTCATCCCCCTTGGTATAACCCAACCATAACAATTCTCAACATTTTTACTCAATACAGGAAATCGGACACAACAGCTATATTTACCCCATCGCTGTCTGTATGAATCATTCACACCTATATTCACAGATTGATGTGAAACAGCAGGACATTTTGGCTGTGGTGTTTATATTAATAATACATCTTTTAGTTAAAGCCTACATTTGTCCTGTTCCATCTTTACTGCTGAAGCAACAGCTATTTTCCGAGCTCTTCAGCATGTGAATACAGATAACCATCGTAGTTTTGTATGTATACTGACAGCATAAGTGTGTTGGAGGCTTTGGGAGGCAATTGTTTTACATGCCATCCTGTTGGGTCAAAGATTTTCAGAGCACTTGATTCCCTTGCTGGCAAGGGATACGACATTATATTTTGTAGGGTAACAAGTCACGTAGGTCATGATGGAAATGAGGGAGTGGACGCAGCAGCAAAGGCTGTATCAGATCAAATTATACCGTCGGTTCCGCTCTCTGAGGTGAAAAAGAATGTAAGAAGATTTATTTATTCACTTTTGCAAGAACTATGAAGCATGCAAGCCACAAATAAATTGCACACTATTTTCCCATACCTCATACCTTATTACAAGTCTTACCGTTACGAATTGCTGATGTTTGTTTGACTCGCCTTCGTATCGGACACCCACGTTTCACACACAAACATCTATTCCTAAGTGAATTAAATCTATGGTGTGAGACGTGTGATGAACCATATATTATTTTTCATATTTTAATCTCATGCCCTGAATTTAATGTTTACCATTTTATATTTTTTCAGACAGACATTTTAACTCTGTATGATTTAGTGAGGGAGCCACCCCACAGAAACCTTTTTACCTTTTAAAAGGCAATTGGTTTTATTTATTTTATTTAAACCCTATCACTTTAATTTCATACATTTTATTTTTACTTTCATTTTACTAATTATATTTATTTAGATTTCAATGGAATGATATAATTTCATTTTTGTATTTTAATATTTTAACGTTGAGTTTGGGTTTTAAACAAGGTTTTATTTAAATTTAATTTTTGGCGCAGCTTGTCCTTCTTGGGCCTCGGGCCATAAATTCCGATCAACCATTAACTTACACGTATAAAGACACGTTCCTTTCTTACTGATCTATGTGGCTTGCGGATTGAGTTACCTAATCACTTTACTTATTTGGCTTGATATAACCCTACACCTTCTTTCATCCATTGCTTTGCTCATTTAAAATCTGACACAACACCTATTGTCTTTTAAGCTATTTTCTTCTCATCCCTGACAGTATGAATCATACAAACCTGCATTCACAGATAGATCTAGGTGAGAAGGACCTTGTGGGTGTGGTATTTTTATTAATAATAAATCTTATAGTTACAGTCTACATTCGTCCTGCTCCATCTTTACTGTTATAGTAACAACTATATACCACGTACTTCAGCACGTGAATACAGATGACTATCGTCAATTTTGTATATACACTGACAACATGAGTGTTTTGGAAGCTTTGAGAAGCCATAGTTTTAATAGTCATACAGTTGTATCTAGGATTTTCAGAGTATTGGAATCCCTTGCTGGCAAAGATTATAAAATTTAATTGTGTTGGGTACCAAGTCACGTAGGTCAGGATGGAAATGAGGGTGTGGACGCAGCTGCGAAGGCTGCATTAGATCAAATTATACCATCGGTTCGTCTTTCTGACGTCAAAAAGGGTGTATAAAGTTTCATACATACTCTTTGCGAGGAGTCATGGTGCATGCAGGTCGCGAATAAACTGCACCCTGTTTTTCTATACCTTACCCGCATTACCAATTTTACTGTTACGAAGTTTCGATGTTCGTTTGATTTCATTAATCTGTTCCTCTTTTTAACGTGAGAAAGGTTGTAAAAAAGTTTGTAAATTCTCTCTGGAAGAAGTTATGGAGTATGCAGGTCTCTAACAAAGAGCGCGCCATTTTTTCATACGTCATCCCTTCATGTTATACTGTTACGAAGAGCAGATGTTAGATTAACTCACTTTCATATCGGACACACACGTTTCACACACAGACATTTGTTTCTAAATGAAAGGAATCCATTGTGTGAACATGGGAAAACCCATTTACTGTTTTCAATATTATTTTATAGATATTTTAATTTCATGTCTTGATTTTAACTCTTACCATTTTAAATTCTTTGAAACAGACCTTTTAACTATGTATGATTTAGTGGGAGAGCCACCGCACAAAAAATAATTTTGCCTTTTAAAAGGCGATTGGTTTTCTTCTATTTATTTAAATTTTATGAATTTTATTTTTACTTCCATTTACCTTTCTTACTTACTTCCATTTTAAAAGATATATATGCATTTATTTTTGTTTTTTTAACTTTTTAATGTTGAATGTGGGTTTTGTTTATAAAGATTTTGTTTAAAATTTAATTTTTTTGGAACAGCTTGTCCTTTTTGGACCTTGTGCCACGAAGCCCAACCAACCTACCACTCCTGCACTGAATAGATTATATGTTGCTCACTCTTAACGCATCCAACCTTTTCTAACTCGAACTAAAACTCTTGTTTTCTTGACAGGCGTATGTGGTGTCCATTCCACTAAAATGGACATACTATTAGATTTATCTTCGTATGATACACAGATATATGTAATTATACCTTTGCTCGGTTTCGGAAATCGGACCCAACTCCTGCCATTTTTCACATCTTTTCATAACACATCGCTGTTAATATTTTTTTATACACCTGTATTCACGGATGGATCTTAAGTTACAGAACATGTTGGTTGTGGAATTTTCTTCAACAATACGAGTTACAGCTACAAACTTCATACGTCCTGCTCCATATTTACTGCTTAAGCTATGGCAATACACCAAGCGCTTCAGCTGGTGAACACAGAAAATAACCATTAACACATAATAACCATTAACATTATAACAGTTTGAGTGTTATAGAAGCATTGAAAAATTCGAACACATGTCATCCTATTGTGTCCAAAATTTTCCAAACTGTAGATTTGGTTGCTGGCAAGGGATATGATATCAAATTCTGTTGGATCCTAAGTGATGTAGCTTTTGAGGTCAATGATAAGGCTGATGCAGCTACTAAATCTGCCTCGGCAGTTCTTAATCCGTCTGTCCATCTTACAATTGTGAGAAAGGTTGTTCGAAAGGTTTTATTCTCTCTGGCATGAGTTATGGAATACTTAGGTCTCCAACAAATTGTGTGCCTATCATTAGTTTTACCATCCTATCATTAGTTTTACTTTTACATAATGTTGATGTCCATTTGACACCCTTTCGTATCGGACATACTAGTTTCACAGATTGACACATTTGATTTTAAATGAACTAAATTCATGGTGTGAGAACCATTTACAATTTATCATATTTTAATTTCATTCCATCCTTTTAACTACTAGCGTTTACTAATTTTTAACATAGATGTCTTAACATTATTTGATTTGGTGGAGGATCCTCTTTATAGAAACCTTTTTACCTTCTTTAAGGCTATTGGTTTTATTTATTATTATTATTATTTTTAATTTTTTAATTTTATAATTTTTAATTTTGTAAATTTTTATTTTATGATTTATAGTTATTCCAGTTTTAAATAAAATTTATATATTTTTTATTTTAACTTTTTTAAGTTGCGCTTGGTTTTTGCATAAGAATATATTTAAAAAAAAATTAAATTTTTGAGCCGCTTGTCCTTTTGCACCTTGCGTCACAAAACCCAACCAACCCTTTACTAATTTAAACGAATAAAAAAATTGCAAACATTTTCTCCCCTGAATGTTAATGATTTAAATTGAATCATTATCTTTTTTTGAGAAAAATGCTTTCACAATTATAAAATAATTATATATAAAATATTTAATTAACCTTTACAATTAACATCAACTATCTTGTATTGTTGTTAAACTACGAAACTCTGTGTTCGTGTGAACATAAATTAAGTTCATATATTAAACATTATAATATGCACGTAATAGTAGATCATATTTATATAAATTTATAAGGAGTAAAAATATTCACCTCAAATTCTGCTTCGTCTGTAAATTTGCAATGTTTGTTGGCAACAAAAACTTCTGTGATACTGTTTGACTGAAAACAAAATTAAAATTAAAAATTAACTTAAATGCTATTACTAATAAAAATGGTAAACGAATAACACCAAAGTACAATATAAAGAAAAAAATGAAAATAATCTAATTAAATAATGGTATCGTTCTTAATTTGGGAAAGAATTATTTTATTCATATTAGTTTATATAGAATTAATTAACAGTTTTCACACCCATCATAAACAAATATTCATGCATAAAAAAATTGATAAATAAACGTGTAAATTGTTTTTTGGTTGATTATTAATCATTTTTATTCAGTGCTATAATCCCATTAGACAGCTAAACCCAGTCAGATTTCAGGTATATATTCATAAATTTATGACTAGGAAAATTTTAAAGGTTATATATAATAGTTTTTTTGTTTTAATAATAAAAATAAATTTCAATAAATATGTGACGGGCTGTGAAGGGGTATAATTATAACCGACTACGATATTAAATAATTTTTAATATGAATGTGTATAAATTAAAAGCGTTTTCTTATGATATATATTCATCATGTGATCAAGAATTCAATAGTTTTGTGTTTTGATCACATAATGTATTTGGTTTGTTATAAAATATTTCTCTATTCGGATTTTGTAATCTGTCCTAAAAGGAATTTGTGAATATTATTCATGAATAATTATTATTTGTTTTTCTTAATTGCGTGAGCTTTTCGTTTGTTTCTTTTTTTCCTTGACATTATTGTTTGTAATAAAAGTAACCAAAGCAGTTAAGACGATCGTAATTTTATACAATGTTTTCTAACTATTTTTAATGGTTTAAGTGTAGAAACTATGTTAAATTATGTTTCATTAAATATTTAATTTAAAATAAATAATCCAATTTATTAAAATTCGCAAATCCAAATGATTAAAATTTCAATTTACGAAATAAAGTTATATTTTGTAATATCATAGTTTAAATTGATACTTACCTTATCAATAAAATTTTGTCCGAGAAGACATAGTGTAAATAATCTTGCAACAGTAATAGAACCAACAAATATTGGAGCTACTTTACACTGCCAGCTGTTCATATAAGGATATATCTGAGAAGTCTTAGAAATTTCATAAGCTATCATTCCAGCTGTACAGGGAACATAAATTGAAAATAGTGATATGAAGGGTGAAAGAAGGCTGTCACCATCTTCTGCTAAAGTAGACATCTTCTTGTGTGTTTCTGACCATGTTCTCAAAGCAGGAATGTCTATGATTTTCGAACTCATCAACAAAATCCTTAGATTGTTTCGGGATTTCTCATACAAACGATTAAAAGACTGTATGATTCTAATGATGAGAGCTTCAACCATCAAAGGTCCTACCAACGTCAAGATTTCAGTTGCTATTTGGGCTATAAGGATAATAAAGTATAGGTCTGGATAAGACTTGACAGTAATGACATATAGTGTCACCCATTCAACGAGTATTTTTGAAGAGTAATTCGGTGGTAATGTGATATTGGCTGCTTTCATGTCTTCGAAATGATAACTGTATCGTACAGCCTTGAAAATTGGGTCTAAAAATGCAATTAAAAATAGAATGGATAAAAAGGTGCTCGAAACTATATTTAGTTTTACTCTAATCGAGTTGGATATTTTTTGTAAGTTCATTACAAATTTAATCATTTCTCGTGATTTATGTAGCAAAATACATTGGTACACAATTCCTCCAGTTACTTTGAACATAGGTATGGCTTGCTTTACAACTGCAAATAAGTTCACTTTGCCAGCTATATTGTGAGTGATATAATTTTTAATCAACAGCACCAGCATCACCGATTGGAAACATAGTACTATGATCTGTACAAATCTCCAAATGTTCCATTTCTGTAACGTTTTGGGATTTAAATAACCAATGACTTGGAGGCAAGTAAAAATGTCGTTAAATGGAACTGTTTTGATATTTCTGGGTTTGCATCGTTCTTCTTTTTTAGTAAATTTCCGCCTGCGTAATCGCATGGTGATAAAGAATAATCTGGTTCGTCTAAAATCGTTTTCATAAAAATATTTTAATAAATATGATCACAAGCATGCAGATAGATTTTTATCTGTTTTTCCTGGGGAACGTTTTTATAAATGTATAAGGAGAACATGTCTCGTTAAGAAAAATTGTTTGCTTATGCAAATCTTAAGAGCTGAAATACTACTCGTCACGGAAAAACTGAATCTCATAATAACCACTTACATAAGGACACTTCAAATGTATTCAAACGATGCTGTGTAAATATTCAAATAAATACCTTTTACTTCAGATAAAGAATAAAAACATAATTTGATCAGTGTAAAAACTTGGTTGCATTGTTGAACACATTTATTGATTATTAAAATAATATTTATACAACAAAAGGTGATATATAGATTTAAAAATAATTCCAGTAGTAAATTATTAAAAATTGAGATTAAATAAAGCTTTAACTGCGAAGACTACTACATAGTTGAATGTTTTGAGAGCTATATATCTCAACATTTAGGTATTGTTAATAGAATTACAATTATTTAGTATAATCCTCTAAAATTCTACATCATAATAATACTAAAATCTATTGATCAAAGTCTACATCACATGAACATTCTGCTTACGTCATGTAACACCATTATTTTAGAATGGTCATTAAAGTAGATCAGGTACTTAACTTTTTTATTTGTAAAATAAGAAAAAATGTCCCTCAAAATTATTTATCCTAGTTATTATGAGCTATTTGCTTAGAAATTAAATTGTTTTCTTTACAAAGTTATAAGAGATAATTTTATATACATAAGAAGTTGAAGACTGGTAAAGGTAACCAGATGATATTTGAATTCAAGGGTGTCGTCAGTTTACTTGTCATTCAAAGGTTCTTTTTCTATACACGATTCCACCGGGGCCTACAGCTTAAAATGAACTCAAAACCAGTGTGAACATCCATGACTGTGGAAGGAATCGAACACACGAACTGAAATTTAGAGCGATAACTATTAAGTCCCAAGTTTTTTCAGAGGCTTTTTCAGAGAAGATATATAGGTACATTTAATCCACCTAAAACTGGATTTAAACCTGTATAAAGGAATTTATTGAACTTTGACATTTTTCTAAGCTTAATAATTCTAGATATATGAATATTTAACTAATAATAACTGAATATTCCCTAGAAAATGAATCTTGACCCCAAATAGTCATCATAATGTTTTTAGTTGAAATTATTCAAAATAATCATTTTATGGATTCATGGCAGCGTAAAGTAGGTTTCTTAGAAAAATACTTCTTTTTCATATTTCATCAATTTTCAAATTTCTCACCCAAAGATATTGAGTAAATTTTAAAGCGCCTTCTGAAGTTATTGGCGAATTTTTAAAGCATGATTCTAACACGGCATAAGATTGAATAATCTATAAGTACGAAACTGGTTTGTTATTCATTAACAATTGAATTAAAAATATTCATTCAAAATTTTAAAGCATTTTACTTACTATTAATAAACATATTACGAGGTTGAAAATTTATCTTTTTTAGAAATATTCGAACATTTACCTTAAATAATAATTTGAAAAAATTGACTAATACAATTTTTGTTCACACATAAGGCAAAAATATTTTTATGTAAGTATTGATGCCCGGCCGCTTATGCTACAGCTTTTGGAACAACCAGACCGAAGCTGAAGGCTCATTTTCTTATAAAGAGCATCTAGTGGATTTTCCTCGAAAGTGAATCCTTATAGGTTAAAAGCTGGAATTAAACAAGAAACACCAAGTCTTGACACCCCATCTTCAAAGAAATCCATTCATTTGAAGTCTCTAAGGGTAGATGGTCTAGATATTGGAGGGCATTGTGATCACCATCTATTTTATGTGTGTATGTACAGGTGTTGTGTGAAGTATGGAAAAGTCTCGCTCAAGACAGTGATTTCCATATATGCCAGTACTACATTAAATAAAATACGTGACAACCAAATAATTGTACTACAATCGTGCTCATAGTTTCAAGGATGTGTGTGAGTGTACTGTTTAGTTAAAATGAAATACTGATCAGTGTTTCAAAGAAGGTAGATAGTAGGACCCGATCTGGTCTGTGCATTGGTTACTACAATAGCGCAGCTGAAAGGGTATTAATAGACACAGTGTCCAAGGTCATGACAATATACAACTTCTGTTATGTTCTTTAATATCCTGTTCTGCAACTGCTGAGGAGACAGAGCTGTGGAAGGAAAACCAAACTCATTGTCATTGACAGGAGGACATTAAGGGAGATAGAATCACTTGAGGGAAAACCACCGCGTTGACAAATATTATTTGCAGAGCAAATTGAACATCTAATGAACCCAGTGTTGTTCCAAACAACTCGAAGTGAATTAGATAAACTAAAATATTTGGGGTTTTCCAATGAATTTAGCTTCCCATTATTCCCACCACGGGATGGATTTATGTGGGTTAAACTTCCGCAAAACTGTTCAAACCAGACTGCCTTCTTTATAGTGTGAAATATGTGGTGGTTTCATAATAGTTTAAAGTCTCATATCGTGGCTTGGAATAAATCTCTTTGTCACCTTACAGGGACAGGTCACTGGCACTCTGATTATGGCATTCTTTTAGTTAGAAAATTTCTTCTATGCTAGAGATGTTGTTCTTGTCTGGACATTGCATTTATCAAGATGATAATGCCCTGATTTAAAGCAATCGAACTGTTCCGTCATGGTAACTGGAACAAGTTTGTTCAATTGCACAATTTCCATGAACAGCTCAATTTAAAGGGTTAAATATCATGGAGCCCCCGTAAATATTTTTGGAAGAAAGGATGATATCTCATTATACTCGATATGCAAATGATAGAATTTCAGAGCAGACGCACATCACTCGCTTCTATGTCGTCACAACGAAGCGCTATTTAAGGTTTGGAGATTTTGACGGTTTCAAGTTTGGCAATTGTGTTTCTCTTGTGCTTTTTTTTTTAAAAAAAAATCAATTAATCAGCTATGCCTCGTAGAAAACAACAGCAATCATTTTTTGATCTAGTATCCGAATTCGACTGAGACAGGATTATGGCCTACCGAGATTGCGGATTATCTTTCAGGGGAATAGGTATTTGTGTTGGACGAAACCAAACAACTGTGGATATGTGATCGTTGCATTCAAGAGGGTTAGACGGACCGACGCTCGATCGCATCCCCCTAAGTGCACCACTTCACGTCATGACAAGCAAATTGTGCGCAAGGCAATGACTGATTTCTCAGCCACATCAGAAACCATAACATAGCACATTCAGTCTGTAACGCATCATCCAGTGTCTGCTTGTACCCTTCGACGTAGTTTACAGCAGAGTGGCCTGTCCGAAAGATGCCCTTTCTACTTTGTCTACCTTTGACGTCATGTCTACCCTTGACGCAGAACCACAGACATATCCACCACCAACTGTGCGATCAAAGAAGAATGTGGATGGCAGAATTAATGAAATAGTCTTTATAGACGAGTCACGCTTCCGCCTGCCAACACCACGATGATCACATTCAAGTCTGGAGACAACGTGGAAAGAGGATGCTGAACATCTGAGTTATGCACCTCCACACTGGTCCTGCATCGGGTATTATGGTATGGAGTGGTATTAGAAATCCCTCTCGTACTCCTCCAGTACGCCTTACAATTATTTTAAACAACCAGTGCTACATCTCCAAGTCGTTGGAGCCAGTTGTCCTTCCTTACCTTCAGGGCTAGCCCACAGTTAATTTCAACAGAATAATGCACTACCACACGTGACACGCATTGTCCAATGGTTTTTCGTCAACTGCCAAATTGAATTGGTTCCCTGGCCAGCTCGCCTCTCCGGACCTTTCTCTGATAGAAAACATGTGGTCCATGGTTGCTCAACGATTGACCTAAATTATACCTTTAGCTGCCACACCAGATCAACTTTTTCAACGAGTGGAAGCTGCTTGGCCTACTATACCCCAAGAACACATCCAAAGACTCTTTGAATCAATGCTGAAGCGTGTGGCAGCGATTATCTCCAATAATGGTGGCTACTATGGCTACTGATTTTAGCAGGAACCACACTTCGCAGAAGTCTGTAAGTTTAATTATTTGATACTTGGTCAGCTTGTTATCTACAAAATAAATTTTGTTGTGATATCTCTTGTCTTTCTTGGTGTTGCAGTTTGGGTGGCCAGCAATGTAATTATTACAGACACTTTTAGGGTGGTTGTAAATTTCTTTTGAAAAGTAATTTGAAATTTCTAAATTTATAAATAAATGTATACGTGTAATATCCACGAAGTATAAGTACTTGAAATTAATAAATGTAAAATTTGAAGGTTATTTTTTTTCCACTTCAGAAACATCACGAAATCATATTTTCTACGGATTGCATAAATCGATCGCTTCAGATTTCCATAAATGTTGATAAAAGCTCACAGCGGCTAGTTCTCCAGATCTTTTGCCGATAAAAAACATGTGGTTCATGGTTGCTCAACGATTATACCAAATTATATCCTTAGCTGCCACACCAGATCAACTTTGGAAACATGTAGAAGCTGCTTGGTCTGCTGTACCCCAATAACACACCCAAAGTCTCTTTGAACCAATGCTAAAGCGTGTGGCAGCAGTGATCTCCAATAATGGCGACTATTCTGGCTACATATTTTGGCAGGAACCACACTTTACAAAAGTCTATAAATTTAATTATTTGATGCTTGGTCAATATGTTATCTACAAAACAAATTTTGTTGTGATATCTCTTGTCTTTTTTGGTGATGCAGTTTGGAAGGCCAACAGTGTAATAATAAATTGCAATGACATAGATATTTTTTTCAATAGTATCTTTTTCAATTGATCATAAGAAATTACTTTAAGTCATTTTTTTCAATAAATTAAAAATAGGACTTTTTAGTTGCCGTAGATTTATCAGTGCATTCTTTCCAAAAACTGTATAACTTTCTCAGTTAGAATGAAATATGTTTTTTATGTGAAAAGCAAAATTCATGGAGGAAAAAAAAGTAAGTAATCTGTTTTAGGCTGACCCCAATTTATTACGAAGTCGCACTATCACTAACAAAGTCTTAAATTTTCCTGGTAGCTTTCTTCTCTACTTTAAACATATTTCTTTCTCTAAATCGTTTGTTTTAATCTGATTGAAATTCTTGACAAACGTTTCTGAACAACAGCATAAGCTAATAAATAGTGCCTTCATTTTGTATTAGAGGTTTTATTTTATCAGAACGTTGAATGAGCTAATTTATGTGTTCCTTTTAGGAAGTTTTTCCCTTATTAGGGTTATTTTAAGTTTATTTTGTATATTTTGTTTAAAAAATGCTAAAAAGTCGATAGTAATATTTTTGTGAGTTATTGAAAGTGTGAGAAACATGTTCTTCCTTCAGCATTAACAAATCTAAATTAAAATAATATAGAACTTCAACTTGCGTGATTTAATATTTCAATATATATTATTTCTGTTATTGCCACATTAATATAATATAATAAATTAGCTTTACCTCCCCACGAAAGAAGTTTTTTTGATTTACTTCTCTGCTATTCTTCACAGTATAATCAGCAGATCATAGTTTTTTTAAAAAAAATAAATCCGAAATATCAAAATGCGTTTAATTTATTTTAAATATTTACACTCACATCAACTTACTTAAACGTAAAAATGAAATGCGAAAAGAAAAAAACAAATTGAAATAAAATCAAACATAATCTTAAAGATATGTAAATAGTATGAAAGTTAATAATTAAATAAAATATTTTTATTAATTTCAATCGAATATTTTCAATAACTTTACTTCAAAATTAAACTAACTTTAAAATAATAGTAGTTGTAAAATAATGTTTTATCAACCAGAAAATATTACTGCTTATTGAAGTTCTTAGGTTATGACTCTAATTTTCAATATACGTTAAATTTCCTCGAAAAATAATGTATATTGTGTCAAGTAAATTATTATATGTCTACTCGTAGACGAAAAGCATGTATGAGTAGTCTTACCAACATTATTTGTAAAAGAGAAGATTCCCCAAAGTATTTGAACATAGGTTGTATGAATAAACAACGTGTGTGAAGGAAAACGAACACTTATTAGATTTCGCAATAGCCCTCCAACAAAACTGTTGTAGTTGATTATTATCTCATGACTGTCAAGAGAATAAAAAAATTTAAGATCTTAAAAGAAAACTGTATAAAGCACATTATATGAAGGATTTCAACAAATATGGACCACTAATGCTTATGAAGACTGAAATGTTATTAGAATAGTAGTAGGGAAATTTTCTTGGAAGTTGGAGAGAGACGGGTGGACCTTCAGTGGAGGATCACACAACGACATTGACCTGGAAAAGATCATCAATCGTGTTTCAGACGAGACCTTCTGCTTACAACATCATAATAGAGGCATCTATAGATAAAAGCACTGAAGAGACAGAACATTGTTAGTTTGCCTTCGTTAGTCATAATTTTCCAATACTTTGCTTTATATAAATGGTTTTTGGGTTTTGTATACATCCTGGTTACCTTTTGCTAACAAAACTAGTAATATGAACAGTGCCATTATATATTTCACATATTAAGATCTGAAGTTGAGCCCAATCTTTGAGGCATCTTTAACAATGTTACTTGCATTGTACTTAAATTCTTAAATACACAACAATGTCAAATTTTTTCCCATTCATCTCATTTTTTGGGTTATTTCTGGTAGTAAGTGGCGGAGAACAAGTTCTATGATTGATCAGCTTTTGTCAAAAACTGGAATGTGTATAAAATGAAGTATCTTTATTTGTTATCTAAGCTAAGTTTAACCAGACGGACACCGTTGTAAGTTCTTTGTATTGCTCGAAAATTTATTATCTCTATACATAATAATATATGTGTGCACTCAATAAGATTTTGTTTTCCTTTTTGTTGCAGCCAAAGTAAAGTTCAATAGTATGTAATTTATCAATTTTCCGTCAGTTACATGGATGCATAATTTCAATTATCTTTTCAAAGCATATATGGTATAAACTTTTCATTAGAAAAAGAGAGTTCAGAAAAATTTCATTGAGAAAATGGGAAAAAATTTTAAAAAATTAAAAAGGAAATAATGTTTTCTTAAACGTTTCTTAAAATTTTCACTCTTTCAAAACACAGATTTCAATGCAGCTTCATAAAATACCTGAAAAATAAAAAATAAAAAATTCTTGAAATAGTTTTTAATTTTTAAAATATATAAATTGAAAACGATTTTATTGAGAAAAATTTCCGAGTAAATCAAAAACACTCGTTGGCGGCAACTTACTAATTTAAATAATTACAAATTTACTTACGTTGATAAAAAATTAATATAAAAATTTTAGTAACATAATATAATTAACTTTCATTTGAGCTTTTTAAAACTAATGAAACAACAATTACAAGAGGTTTTACAATTAGAACGAAAATGTATTGAAGATTATGCTTTAAAATACCCAGAAAAGTAATTAAAACGAGTTGATTTGTTACCAAAAATAATTTCATTTTATGTGTCATCTTTAAATAAAATGTGCAATTTTGTATAATATCACATTAAACATAAATTATTCAAATATCATTCAAAACTTCTTAAATAGTTAGTGGGAATTTTTTTTTATCTTAATATAAGACAGTTTAAATTGTATTAATTTTATATATCACACACATATTTCCTGTTCACTCTTCCCAAATGCAACCGGAAGATTAAATCATTAAAAGTTTGATAGCATCTCATTGCTCTCAAAGAAATTAACTATAATGGGAAACTTTATCTGTTATCATTTAAGAACATCTTCATTATGGAATAGTTTATATGTCTGATTAAAAGAATAAAGACCATACAATTCAAACGTCAAGTATTCACTAATTTGACATCTTTTTTTAATTAACAGCAAATCTTATTCAATTGAAGCTTTTGACATATTTTAACAATCGATTTGTATCTATTATTATTGAGAAAAAACCTGTTTTAAATTAACAAGAAAGATATCAATTTGAAACTGTAATTTTTTTTGGAGCTTCAAGTCTGGCTTCCGGCTGACTGCTTTTATTTAACTAAATTGTCAGAATAATAATAATAATAATAATAAAATTTATTACTGAGGGATAGATAAAAGTCTGTAAATGGAATTTACTTATATTTTATATTAAACATAGATTCTACTATTAATTTAATTTGGATTATAAATTTTGGAATTTTGTCTTTGATTGTAAAGAGTTTTTAAATTTTGGACTAAAACTTTGAAGTAAGATATAAATTTAATTTGGCTCATGTATTTAGATTAAGACTATTATTTCAAATGTAAAAAAAATTTTTTTTCACTTCTTTTGTTTGATTAAAAAATAGAATTGTTAAACGTCATCGTATTTATGCCAATATTATATAACTTATTTACCTCGATGAAGTTTTGCAACTTGATTTGGCATTAACTCAACTAGTTGTATATCTCCTAGCTATTATGTCTCTATATGGTTCCATACTTATTTCGGGTATAGATTTTGTGCAGGATTTATTTACTACAAATGCCCAGAAGATTGGCTATGATGCCATTAAATTTCTAGCCTTCTAATATTTCTGAAATTTACAGTTTAAAATCGCAAGTGTAGAGCACGAGTCATAATGAGTAGCATCAAAAATTTGATGTTTTTCGCACAAAAAATATAAGAGAGAATAAAGCCAATACAAGTACGTGGACAAGTAGTCATGATTACTTGTCCACGTACGTTATAGGCTAGCCTATAAGGTAGCCAAATCAATTATGGAGAATGATCAGATTGTTATTCATACTATAATTGTAAGCTATTTTGCCTTAATAGTTACTCCAAAATATGTTCAAGTGATCTTTAAGTAATGGAGCATAACTATTATCAGTCAAAAATTAATTTACTTTGACAATTGAATTCAATCATTAACGTGCAAAAAAAGCCTACGTTTTCATGGAACCATCCCCAGTTTGCACTGTACATTTTTAGTAACATGATTCCATATCTTCGTAGGGTCAACGATAATCTAATCCAGATCATCAACTTTTATCAACTGGAAGTTTAGTTCATCAGGTCAAGTAAGATACTCCCAGCCGTCTAAACGACAGGAGCAATGTTCAATAGACATATTTAAAAGTCCTGAAAAAGCATTGTAGTAAGTAGTGTATTATTGATAAAAGTATTTGAATAGGTTTTATGCTGCCAACTCCAACCAATACCAGATTGCATTGTATTTTGTTCTCACAGAAACATCCATCTTAAATACAAATTGATGTTGCATTTATTTAAAGCACTTATGCTTGCTTGTTAACACTGACTATATCGCTGGTGTTGGTAAATAAGCAGATCCAGGTGGTCATAACTTCCTTCTACATGAGAAATAATACTAGAAATTATGCATTCTCACAATACTCTTGTTTTTGTGAATCGTGGCATCAAAAATACTCTAACAATTTTTTAAATATACGTTTCAAATATGTAGCGCAAGCAATCTTCATTCAAAATCTTGATTTCCGTCTTGTGGACACTGCAGGTCAAAAAATTTTGCGTCAATTACCTTTATTCAAATGAAAACTCTGATAATATTCTATTCACTTACACATTGTTTATTAGATGATTTTACCATGTAGTGTTTGCATAGTTATATGATATCCCTCTTTCACTTGAAATTAAATATCTATAGATTAAATATATTTCGTAATTATTCGCAAAAATATTCTTGATTTTTAATGCTTGAATATATAATAACTAGCAATGAAAAATATGTTATTCAATTTTTCTACATTATTAATTGTGTGTGTTACATAAACATTGTAATATTCATTGGATAAAAACTAATTGTTTCCATTTTACAATGGTTAGCATCTCATTTTAAAATCCGTACTTCCAAACTTCATTTAACGGGAGTTGACAGTTTTCAAAATATTTCCGATTTTATCTAAAATTGGCTTCAGAGATTTTCTGAGGTCATCGAGCTCTAAACCGTAATAGAAAAACAAGATTAAAAATGTTTCTTTAACTTTTATAAAAGTAATAAAGAACACTTTTTTGTTTTAAATAAATAAATATTCATGCTGAGACTTTCGGATAGAGCGTATTGTGTAGCTCTGTAAGACTTTAGCAATACGCTTGTGTGTACTATATAAGTAAATATTATGAATATATTTAAAAAAAATACCCAAGGCATCGACAATAATTAGAACATAGCTCGTTTATCACATGAAAAATTATTACAAGAAATCATTGTTCTTTGTACGTATAAACTTTGGTTTTTCTTTAAACAACATAAAAATTCATCACTAATTTTAATAGAATTGTTTGGTGTTAAATGAAAAACCATTAGGAGAATGTAATTAAATAATCTTGTCCATGTGATGACAAAATGACATAAATCTTTTGTAAACATAAGATAAAGAATAAAATGTTTTCAATTATTTAATTAAAAAATATTGTAGGTATTAACCATTCATGCTTGTAGTTTAAGTAAATTTCATTCAAAATTAAACGCATAAACGATGCTAAGAATTATGAAAAAATTCCCATAATTAAAATACTAATATTATTTTAAAAATACGATTTGTAAGCAACTAATTATAAAAGTATGAAAGTTTTATGTATTAAAAGCATTTTTTATGTTATTTAGCTAAACACTAAGATATGGGTATTCCTTCTATTTTAAATAATTTTTCTAAGGACACACATGATGTCAAGTTAAAAGTATCACACAAATTGATATATAATCGTTATTAGTTTTCTTCGAATTAAAAACTATACTTGTGAAAAATGTTTGTGTGTATAAAGTCTTTTTGTTAAAAAAAAAGCGATATTAATGTAAAAATATGACACTCAAATATCTGAAAATAGAAGCTAAAATTTACTAATTAAAAGGACTTTTTATGCTGTTAAACTAAAAAGAAACTAAATCCAGGAGTTAATTCTATTTTAAATAAATTTCAAAATTCTCTACATTTATTTACAAAATACATTCTAAAAGGGCGGTAGGAACCTGACTTAGACGAGAAAAAATTATGAGCTAATTTTTCCCAAAAACAGAGAACAGACTTCCTCAATTCATTGAAACTTTTTTTACTAGGATAAGAATTTGGACTTCGTGATATGAACAACGTATGAACTTGGGTTTAATGCGCATTTATTTAGTCAAACAGCGGGAAATGAACAAAGCACAGGCATAGTCAGTCGAAGAAGCAAAATGAGTTCTTGTGACCCAGTTATTTTTTCTCTATCTGTGGTTCGAACAATGCCATCCTAAGGCAAGATACTTACGATTCTAGAAACGAGATAAATGTAAGAAGTCAGATAGGAAACTATGATTAAAACTCATTTGTAAACAACTCACTTTCCGTTCACAAATCGGAAACATTGTGAGAAACGAAATGTGCTTCCAGCTCAAGTTCTCCTTGCCAGAAAATAAAAAGTAGCATTGAAAGCAAAACTGCAATCTTATTTCATGAAGTCTTAATCACAAATATTTTTTGTGTAACTGAAATGATTTCAAAGCTATTATCGTGTAATTATAACCTCTGAACTGTAAAAACTAATGATGTCACAGTTGAATCCAATAATATTCGAACCTTTTAAATTCAAATAAAAAAACTCGATAATCAATTGTTATGTTTATTTTATCTAGTTAAAGCTTTCAAATCCTTATAATTTAGTAATTAAAGATTCAGTAATTAAATTTTGACTGTCTAAAACTTTAAATAATATAATTTAATAATTTTAGACAAACTCAGCAAAAGTACTTATCTTACTGACTTCAATCAACTTAAAGTGCGATATTTCTTTTGAGTATTGCAGTGAAACATGTGTTTCTTTTTCAAAAATTATCGACATTAATTCATGTGAAATGTTTATTATTAATAAAAAATAATTTGTCCATGAAATTATTTTTTCATATAAAATAAATTAGTTTTACAAAACAAATAAATAAAAATATATTTTGGTTGTTTACTTTCATTTTCAATTGTTTACATTCATACTCAATTATTTTTTGTTTACATATGATTTCAAATTTTATATTTTTAATAAATTTACACTTTAAAAGACTACATACTTGTATTCGGCTTTCACTTTCCATTTAGCATTTCAATTTTACTTCTAGTGAGTTCATTTTTCAACAAGCTTAAGTTTACCCATTACTATTTACTTACTTTCGTTAAGTAAATACGGGTGTCACAATCCCGAATTACCCCAGTGATCTGTCCTCCTCTTTCTTTTCTTCCTTCCTTTTCTCCCTTATTGTGGTTGCCTCTGATGAGATTGAGGGCACTCCTTGAGTAACTGTCGCCGGTCTGTTGCTATTAGATTCTCTTGGGGACTCAACCACCAACGTGTTTGCCGTGGATGGAGACCCGTGAACCTGGAAAGGAGGATCATGGTAATTGATGCCCCCAGAGACCAACACATTACTTTGAACTCGGCTTCAGGTACATGGAAGGTGTATTGTGGTCCTCAGCATATCAATCGGCTTTTGGGATCAATAATCGGTACATCTGCTGGATGACTCGTTAAGGGTGGAGGCCATCACAGGGATGTACTGTGAGTTTGGCTAGCATTGGCGCAGCTGATCTGAATCCCCTTGTTCGACTCAGTGGTGTGTAGAGCGGTTAGGTCCAGAAATTTCAGAAATATACATATGGAAAACAAAAATATTTCGTTTTTGACATGGGAGCTACAATTTAAACAATTGAATTCAAAATTTTTTGTAATTAGAAGAAAGGAAGAAAATTTTACAACGTTGTCTCGTTTCTTAATTGCAAAAGGAATATCGAGCAGAGTAAGAGAAGTTAAGAAAATTCAGAAAATTTTTTCAGGAGACTTACTAGTTGAGGTTGCATCAGGGACTCAGGCAGCCGTAATTGCGAATTTACAATTATTGGCTAATTTTGAAGTAACTGTTTTGCCTCATGGTTATCTTAGTTTTTCTTGTGGTTTTGTGTCAGCCTGTGATTTGTTGAATACGCAAACGGATGAGATTCTCAAAAATCTTCAGAATCAGAAGGTCTGAAGCGTTAAAAGTATAATGGTCAGAAGAGATAATAAGTATATTGATACAAACATCTCATTCTGACTTTTGCAATGCCAGATCTTCCACAGTCTGTTAAAGCTGTGTATTTGTATTTACTCGTTCGGCCATATGTCTAAAAGCCATCAATCCAGTTTCCAAAAATATGCAATTGCGACCTAAAAGTATGTAAGTCCAGTGGTATAAAAACTGATGTTTTCACTTCTCCTATTAAAATTACCCCATAAAATAACACAAAAGCCAAAATTACCATCTCTAAAAATTTTTCGAGAATTTTCTTTGGCTAATCCAAAGCCTTGAAGGCTTTGAAATTAAAATCATCCAAGGAGGGTACTTACAAACCATACATTACCACCCACGAAGCCTTATTTCTGATGGCTGTTGCTCTGTCACTTCATCCCTTGGAAAACAGCTTATCGTTCGAGGAGTCAATTAAGAACCCGCCTCCCAACGCAGGGAGAGGATCTTTTCAACATAAAAAACAGCTTTCTTTTTTTTTGGAACTGTTATGATAATGACATTAAATGTCTAGTTTCAGCACATAACTCCTCGTGTCTGGAACTCTGGAAAACATACCTTAAGTTTACCAATTGTATTTTCATGAGTGGGTTTAATTGCTTTAAAAATAATGGTTGTAATAATAGAACAGTGGCTGGTGGTGTTTGTTTATAACATCCAATAATTTCCCCAGCCACTGTCCACCCGATTAATACCACTCTACTGGCTGTAGCAGTAAGAATACATATTTCATACTTAATTATAGACTGTAGTTTATATTTATCACCACATGATGTCATCCGCTAAGAGAAACTCGACGTATTAGTGGATCAGCTGCATAAACCATTTTTGTTACTAGGTGACTTTAACCGCCATAATTCTTTGTGGGGAAGTAATGATACAAATTCTCGTTGTCATCAGATAGAGCAGTTTGTAACTGATAACTGTCTGCCTGATTAATACTGATGAGAAAAATTATTTCCACGTACCCAAAGAACATTTCATTCTCTCGATCTGGCCATTTGATGTCCCTCACTTCTGCCATTATTAAATTTATTTGTAGGGAATGATCTGCATAACACGATCATTTCCAACTCGTCATCTCCTAGACTGGAAGTAGTCGTGTGCAGCAACATGTATCTACTTACTTGTAGAGTCAGGTAGATTGGACGCAGTTTAGACAGTTGCAGTTGTTGATGATACAATGGTTATGATCCAGAATATTAATGAGGCCATTCAAAAGGTCCCTAAAACAATTATATGAGCAGCTGATACTGAAATTCCTAAAAGTCCAAAATAGATAAGTGTGGTAAACCATGGTGGAATGAAGAGTGTTAAAATACCTACAAGAAACAGAAAAAGTTTTGGGGTTTGTTTAATAGATACTCCACTACAGAGAATTTAATTGCCTTTAAGAAAGCAAAAGCATTAGCTCGCAGAGCTCGTCGTAGAAGTAAGAAGGAGTCTTGATCTCTCTATTTATCTTCAATTACATCCTAAACATCCAGTAAGCAGTTATGGAGGAAGGTGAAAACAGCCATCGGCATTTAAAAGGAATTTTTTATTCCTATCTTAAAAACCAGAGCTGTAGTATATTCTTCTCCTGAGGATATGGCTAATGTCCTTGGTGAAACTTTTGCTTGGGCCTCAAGCACCGACTGTTACAGTCCTTAATTTTTAAGGACAAAGATTCGAGCTGAGCGAACACATATTCGTTTCAACCATGGTCAAATCTTACGCTACAACTGCGAATATCAGATGCTGCAAAGCTTTACAGCAGGACAATAATACTAGTTTAGGACCTGAAGGAATTAGATATCTTATGCTTCAACACTTAAGTCCAGACTCCCCATCGAACATATAGCTTTTGTTCAATAGAATCTGGACGGAAAATTTTTTCCGGCGATATGGAATGAAGCTATAGTAATTTTGCTCCAAACACCTGGTAAAGATCCTTCAAATGCTTCACATTATCGACCAATCTCTCTGATGAGTTTCCTTTGTAAGACTCTCGAACGTATAGTCAATGCTCGTATGGTTTATGTCTTGGAGGAAAATAAATGTATATCAGTCAATCAGAGTGGCTTCCGTGAAGAAAGATCCACTCTTGATAACATTACATATTTGGGAACTCAGATGAGAAAGCCTTTGTGTGAAGAAATCATCTGGTTGGCATTTTTCTTCGACATCGAGAAAGTATCTGACCTTTCATGGCATTATGGAATTCATTCATTGCATGATTTTGGCTTTAGGGATAATCTTCCAATATTCCTCAAAAACTTTTTACGCTCTCGTACTTATTGGATCATATACATCTAAAGTACGCATTGGATTATCTACTTCTAAAATTTTATATAGTCTTAGGTTGTACATCATGCTTTTATTTTAAGTGCAACAATTTTTAATTTATGCATCTGTAGCATCCTTCATCTTCTATCACATTCTGTTCATGGCGCAATTTATCTAGATGACCTGCAAATATCTTGCCAAATTTCAAACATGCGTTTAATTGAGAGACAACTAAAAACATCAGAAAATAAAATAACTACACGATGTGCAGAGAATGGCTTTCTTTTATCTCCTAGCAAGAGTTGATGTGTCCCTTTCTGCAAGAAAACCAGCATTCATAATGATCCTGTAATCAACCTGAACAATCCTTCTAAAATACTAGTGACAACAGTAAAATACCAAAGGAAGCTATGAGTTTAGATTTCTTGGTGTGATATTTGACCGAATGTTGGCCTTTCTTCCGCATGTTTTACATTTGCAAACGTAGTTTGAGAGATCGCTTAATATCCTAAAGGTATTATCAAATACAACTTGGGGTGCTGATCGCTTGTCACTGCTTCGAGTCTATCAATCAATCATTTTCTCTCGTGTTGACTTCGGATGTGTTGTGTATGGATCTGTAAGGTCTTCTGTCTTACGCAGATTGAACACTGTGCTCACTCTTTGAGACACTGTGCTCTTCACTTTGAGAATATGCTCAGGCACCTTCCGCACATCTCCCGTCCTGAGTCTTATGCCATTTGTCAATAATTGCCTTTAGACCAGAGACGAATGCAGCTGTCTCTCAATTAATACTCTAAGGTTATGTCTGACAGACAGCATCTTTTACGATCCTTGGCTTATACTCCTGCATTGAAAAGATTATGTGATGCTGGCTCTTATAGCATCCAACCTTTTCTCACACGAACTAAAGCTCAAATTTTTTTGATAGACTTATATGAAATCCGTTTCATTAAAATGAACTTACTTTCATATCCACAGATCAATATTATCAATAATTTTGCTCAATTTAGAAAATCGGACGCAACCGGGCCCGGCTACACAATCGGACACGGATTACAGATTTACTTTTTTTTCAAAGCAATCTTTTAACCTTATTTGATTTGTTGGGGGAGCCACACCCCAGAAACCTTTTTACTTTTTTAAAAGCAATTGGTTTTATTCATTTTATTTAAATTTTATGATTTGAATTTTACGAATTTTCATTTTTACTTTCATTTTCAGCATGAACTAAATCACTCATTTTTACGACTAGATTAGGCATAAGAAAATAAAAATTGTAAAAAAATGCTAATAATTATAATTTAAACATATTTCATTTCTCTTAAAACAAAAATATTCAAAATTAAAATATGATGTCATTTTAGTCCATATATTTCAAGATATTTGACGAAATTTGTTAGATAATAATGTTGTAACAATAAGATTTCTTATAACATTATTATCTAACAACTTTCGTGAATCTTGGTAGATATTCTGAATGTATAGATGAAAATGTTATTAAAGCTTTTTTCAGTGAAAATGAACCAATCTAATCCATGCATTCTTTATTGAACTAAAAACCAAAGAATGAGTTCAATGTAGCATAAATGAAATTTTTGTGAATTTAATCATTGTTTGACACTGGTACTTGCAGGAAGATACTTGTGGCTATGTGTATGAATCTCCCTCTCCCTTTCAATGAAATACGGTCATGTAATTCTAAAAAGTAATTAATGATTCATTTAAAATTTATTGATTGAGTTTAGGATTCCAACTGTTTGCAAAAATATTAGACTCATTTTCCGTGAAAACAAAAGGAAAAAACTTCATGTAATTATTCAATTTTTGAGTAAAATTTCTTCTAAACAAGTAACATAGACATGGTTCTTTTCTTAGAAATTGTCACTATGTGATCCATTAAAATCATCTAAATTTAAATTTTATTTTTTATTACTTTAGATGACCTATATAAATATTTTTAAAAACAATTGTTATTAAATCGTAGCAAATCTATTTTAAATAACTAATTTAATGAAAGTTTACTTGCGATTATATGACTCTTTATTTGTTTTATTTTCAATTTAAGTTTTATTTAATTTATAACTGCTAATTTTATTTAATTTATAAACTGCAGCAAAAGTAAATTATTATATTAATTTTTTTTCTCAATTGAAATACATTTTTAAGAGTAATATGCTGAAAATTTTTTAATTTTGAAGACGTTGATAATTTTTTAATAATTACTCTAATTGCTCCATGATAAAAGGGTTCAAAGTTCTCTTTGCTATTTTTCTGCTCATTTTTTTTCTAGGAACCTCCGAAAAAATATTTTGAACAAATTTTTATGTGCCATAATTGTGAAAACGTATTTACGAGAGGTTGGTTGGTTAGTTGTTTGGGTTTTGTGACGCAAGGTCCAAAAATGGACAAGCTGCCCCAAAATTATGATTTCGTGTATAAAAATTATTTCAAAACCCAAGCTACATTTAAATCTTAAAAAACAAAAAAAAAATGTATTTAATATAAAAAAACAGAAATATATATAAAGTAAAAGCAAATAACAAAATTTCTATAACCTAAAATTTAAACATGAATCAAATAAAATGCAAGAAATATATTGTTCTCAAAAAGGCAAATAGGTTTCTGTGGGGTGCTCCCCCCCACACACACAAATCAGACAAAAAATCAAGTTTTAAACATTGCTAACGTTGTCGGTTAAAATAATGACATGAAAATAAAATATGATAAATTGTATATGGCTCATCAAACGTTTCACATCATGGATTTAATTCCCTTAGAAATAGATGTCTGTGTGTAAAATGTGTGAGTCCGATACGAAGGCGAGTTAAACGAACATCGGCTCTTCGAAGCGGTAAAACTCATGATGGGATGACATACGGGAAAATGACACGCAATTTGTTGAAGACCTGCATATTCTATGACTTCTGCCAGAGAGAATAAACAAATTTTTTAATAACTTTTCTCATATCTATAACAGGGACAGATGGATGATGTACTGCTGATGCTGATTTAGCAGCTGCATAAGCCATATCGTTGCCCTCAAGACCTATATGACTTGGGATCCAAATGAATTTGATTTCATATCCCTTCTTTCCAGAAAATTTTGGACACAACAGGGTGACATGTGATCGAATTTCTCAATACTTCTATAACACACAAACTGTCAGTATACATGCAGATTTTATATGATATATTCACGAGCTGAAGCACTTGGTATATTGCAATAGCTTCAGCAGTAAATATGGAGCAGGATGTATGGAGTTTGTAGATATAACACGTTTTATTGAAGAAGATACCACAACCAACATGTCCTGTAATTTCAGATCCATCCGTGAATACAAGCGTATAAGAAGAATACTGGCAACGGTGTGATAAGAAAAGCTGTAGAAAAATCGGAGTAGTTGTGTCTGATTTCTGAAACTGGGCAAAAGTATTAATTATAGATATTTGTGGATAATACCAAGGTAGATTGGAAATTAAGTCCGTTTTAATGAAACGGGCACCACATAGGTCTGTCGACAAAAGAAGACTTTTAGTTCGAGTGAGAAAAGGTTGGATGCCGTAAGAACGAGTATCATATAATCTCTTTAATGCAATAATAGAAACTAAGGAATGGAGAGGATGTCGAATGTCAGACATGATTTTAGTGTAGTAATTGAGAGACAGCTTCATTCGTCTCAGGTCTAATGGTAACTGTTGGCAAATTAAATAAAGATTCTAGACGGTTGATGTGCGGAATGCCCCTGAAGATATTCTCAAAGCCGAGTGATGCACATTGTCCAGTCTGAGTAAAACTGAAGACTCCACAAATTCATATACAACACAGCAGTAGTCAATACGAGATAAAATCAGTGATTGATATACTCGAAGGCGGGATGTGTGATCAGCACCCCAAGACGTATTTGATTATACCTTGAAGGTATTAAGCGATCGCTTACACCTCTTTCGCAAATGTAACTCAAGCGGAAGAAAGATTAAATTTCGGTCAAATATCACACCTAGAAATTTAATCTCATTAACTACAGGTATTGAAGTATTGTTCAGGTTGATAACAAAATCATTATGAATACTTGTCTTCTTACAAAAAAGACGCAGCAGTTCTTGTTAGGAGATACAGTAAAGTCATTCTCTGCGTACCCTGTAGTTATTTTACTAAATCGTGTATGTAATTTTCTCCCAATTAAACGCATGTTTGTTCCTTGGCAGGATATTTTAAAGTCATCCGCATACATAATGCCATTAACAGAATGTGAAAGATGATGAAGAATGTCACTAATGTATAAATTAAAAAGAGTTGCACATAAAATGTTGCCTTGAGGTACACCCTCAATTTTGATAAATGTATCGGATGTATAAGATCCATTATGGACTTTAAAAACAAGGGAGTGTAGAAAGTTTTGTAGAAATACCCCTAAAGCCAAAATATTACCCCTAAGGCCAAAATCAAATAATAAATGGAGAAAGCCATATCGCCATGTACAGTCGTATGCCTTCTTGATGTCGAAGAAGATGGAAACTAGATGGTTCCTCTACACAAATGTGTTAAGGATTTGGGTTTCCAAATAAGTAATATTATAAGATTAGATCTTCCTTTGCGGAATCCACTCTGATTAATATGTATACATTTATTTTCTTCTAAGACATACACGAGAAAAGCGTTAACCATGTTCGAGAGTCTTACAAATACAGCTCGTCAGAACTATTGGTCAATAATGTGAAGGTTCTGAAGGAACCTTACCAGGTGTAAGCACCTGAATCACCATTGCTTTGCTCCAAAGTGATAGAAATTCATTTTCAGTTCAGATCTTATTGAACAAAAGCAATACGTTCGATAGGGAGCCTGTACTTAAGTGTTGAAGCATGTTATAGTTGATTCTATCAGGTCCTGGACTTTTGTTATCTGCCTGCTTCAATGCTTATTCAGTTCCAACATCCTAAATTCGTTGTTATAAGGGCCAAGCACAGCAAACACGCGGATGAATTAATCCCCAAGAGAAGCTAATAGCAACAGAGTGGCGACAACTGTTCAAGAGGAGCCCTCAACCTTGTCAGAGATAATCCTATTGAGGGAGAAAAGGAAGAAAAAGCAGAAGAGGAGAGAAGAGAGGAAAAGAAAGAAGATGATAGATCATTTGGGTACCTCGGGATTTTGACACCCGTGTTTACTTAAAGAAAGTAAACCCCCTGATAGGGGATTTACGAGAGACTAATATTTCAGCAACAGATATCAATTTTGGTCTTTACTTTATTATTTTGCTTTATCATTTTCATGTTTATTAAAATGTGTAATGATAACCCCATACTCAAATTAATGGTGATTTTCTATAATTTATTCTAATGGATAACTTATAAAATTAAAAATTCTCACTGTGAGGTTTTAATGTTAAACACAGCTTTTTAATAAAAAATATATAATTTGTAATTATGACCAAATGTGTTTATTTCATATATTTTTTCTTTTTACAAATAAGTAATTATGAAATTTGACGCAATATTTATTTTTATATGTACTAATAAATAATATATACTGTTGTTATTATAATATAAAATGATAAAAATATGAAAACAATAAATTATAATTTGTCTCGGGTTTTTGAAAAACCTTTTAAAAGTTCTTTCAAGGGTACAGATGGGTAGTTAAGCAATAAATATTTATAGCATACTATTCCACATACCTGTAACCGTGACGCAGGCTCACGGACGTTGTCATCTTCATAGCATCATTCAGGAAGAAAATTAAATGTTTTATATTACCTTTTTTGCAGTTTAATATTTTGTTTAATTTTAAAACGCGAAGTTTGTTAACTTCAAATTAAGTGAAACACTTTACTTCCAATAAAGTGAAATACCTTTCTTAAAATGTAAAGAAATTTGTGAACATTTTTCTTGAACAAATTTCATTTGAAAGAATTTTTAACATAATTTGGAATAATAAAATAAAAAAGACGCCTCACCTTTCGTATAAATATCATTTTATACTAGGCACTAATATCATTATGTATTCATCAAAGAAATATACCTGCTTTTACATTCTATGCATATATATAGAGAATTGTGTCTATATATAGATGTCAAAAATATAGATGTCTGTGTGTGTCTCATTAAAATTTTAATATAATTATTTATAAATTGATAAATTAATGTGAATTGCTCGATATTATTTTTTTAGGTAAATTTGTTCCAGAAATTATTTTTATTGAATATCTTATATATTAAACGAAGTTTAGAAATGTTTCATATTATTTCTTGAATATTAATATTTAACATGAATATTAATATAAGAGATTATATGATGATCGCTCTTATGGCATCCAACCTTTTCTCACTCGAACTAAATCGCAACATTTTTTGACAGACTTATATGATGTCCTTTTTATTAAAACGGACTTACATTCACAGCCACCTTGGTATGATCCACAGATCAATATTATTAATACTTTTCCTCAATTTAAAAAATTGGGCACAATCTCAACGGTTTTTCAACAGCTTTAACTATCTCATCGTTGTCAATTTTCATCATAGAAGCCTGTATTTACAGATGGATCTAAAACAACAGGACACGTTGACTTTGGCACATTTTATGCTAATACCAGTTTTGGTTACAGCCTTCATAAGTCCTGCCTCATCTTTACTGATGAAGTTACAACCATTCATCAAGCCCTTAAGCTCGTGAATACTGAATATTATAATCAAATTTGCGTGTATACTGACAGTTTGAGTGCTTTAGAAGCGTTGAAAAATTCCAATAATTGTATTCCTGTTGTATCCAAGATTTTTTGAGCATTGGACTCCGTTGCTAGCAAGGGCTATGAAATCATTTTCTGTTTGATCCCAAATCCTGCAGGTTTAGAGAGAATTGAAAAGGCTGATGCAACTGCTGAAGCTGCATCGTCTTTACTTCATTGATCTGTTCCTCTTTTTAACAAGAGAAGGGTTGCAAAAAAGTTTCATACATTCTCTTTGTCAGGAGTCATGGAGCATGCAGGTCATAATGAAAATGCACACCATTTTTCCACACCTCACCATATTACCAATTTTACCGTTACGAAGTGCTGACATTCATTTGACTCATCTTCCTATCGCCACACACAATTCACACACACACATTTATTTCTAAGTGAATTGAATCCATGGTGTGAAACGTGTGAAGAACCATTTACTGTTTTTTATATTTTATTTTTGTGTCCTGATTTTAACGTTTACTGTATTGAGTTTTTTGAGAAAGACATTTTAACTATGCATGATTTGGTGGGGGAATCACCTCAATGAAACCTTTCTGCCTTCTTTAAAGGCAATTGGTTTTTTTACCTTTTTTTAAATTTTATCTTTCTCTCAATTTCCTTTTTTACTTTCATTTCATTATTTATAATTATTTTAATAGAAATGTATACATTTACTTTTGTGTTCTAACATTTTAATGTCGAGATTGGTTTTTGTGCAAAATTGTTGATAAAATTTAAAATTTAATTTTTGATGCAGCTTCTCTTTTTTGAACTTTTTGCCACAAAACCCATTTAACCAACCGACCGTCAATAGAACTCAACGTGGCCTAAAGCTAAAATCACTCTCATCAATGTAAAAAATCACAAATTCGGTGTTTTTTGGATTTTTACCTTTTGATATGTCAATATGACTTACTATCAATTGCAAAATTCTACTGGAAGCCAGCAATATGTGGTATTTTTATATATTTATTTGCTACGCATAGCGGTAGAACCACGTTTTTCAGAGTGGGAAATCAAAAATTCAATGTTATCCAGGTTTTCTATCTTGCGACTCGTGATTACGATCCACTATATATTACACTACTGGCCATTAAAATTGCTACACCAAGAAGGCGACATGCTACAGATGTGAAATTTATACGAAAGGAAGAAGGTGCTATGATATGCATATGATTAGCTTTTCAGCGCATTCAGACAAAGCAGACGCCAGTAGCGACACTTACATTGTGTTTAAATGAGGAAATTGTTCAGCTGGTTCCTCATACACAAATTGCATTTGAACGTTGTTGCCTGGTGAAAATTATTGTGATGCCAAGTGTAAGAAGGAGAAATGCGTACCAGCACGTTTCTGACTTTGATAAAGGTCGAATTGTAGTGTACCTGGATTGCGGTTTATCTTATCGCAGTATTGCTGCTCACGTCGGTCGAGATTCAATGATTGTTAGCAGAATATGGAATCGATGGGCTCAGGACGGTAATACAGAACGCCATGCGGGATCTCAACGGCCACCTATCACTAGCAGCCGAGAAAACAAGCATATTATCCGCATGGCCGTAATGGATCGTGCAACCACGTCACGAGCCGTGAGTCAAGAAACGGGGTTGTTTGGAAGACAACAAGTGTCTGCACGAACAGTTCGACGACATTTGCAGCAGCATGGACTGTCAGCTCGGAGACCATGGCTGCGGCTTCCCATGAAGCTGCGTCATAGACAAGAGCGCCTTCAATGGTGTGATCAACGACGAATCTGGGCACACGAATGGCGAGATGTCATCTTTTCAGATGAATCCAGGTTCTGTTTACAGCATCATGATGGTCGCATCCGTGTTTGGCGGCATCGTGGTGAACGCACACTGGCAGCGTGCATTCGTCATCGTCATACTGGCCCATCAACTGGCGTGATGGTATGGGGTGTCATTGGATACACGTCTCGGTCACCTCTTCATCGCATTGAAGGTATTTTGAACAGTGCACGTTACATTTCTGGTGTGTTACGACCCGTGGCTCTACCCTTTATTCGTGCCCTGCGAAATCCTACGTTTCAGCAGGATAATGCCCGACCGCATGTTGCCCGTATTGTACGGACCTTCTTGATACGGAACATGTTTGGCTGTTGCCCTGGCCAGCACGTTCTCCAGATCTTTCACCGATAGAAAACGTTTGGTCAATGGTTGCCGTGCGACTGGCTTGTCACCAAACGCCAGTCACTACGGTTGATGAACTGTGGCATCGTGTTGAAGCTGCATGGGCATCTGTACCTGTACATGCGATCCAATCTCTGTTTGACTCAATGCCCAGGCATATAACTGCTGTTATTACTGCCAGAGGTGGTTGTTCTGGGAACTGATTTCTCAGGATCTATGCAGCCAAATTTTTTGAAAATTTAATCACTTGTTATTTCTAGTATAATATATTTGTCCAATTAATATAATTTTGTTATCTGCATTTCTTCCTGGTGTAGCAATTTTAATGGCCAGTAGTGTATATATATTAAAAAGCTGTGTATGTAGAAGGAAATGTGTGTTAAATGTTAGGCTCTCTATCAAGTGGTATTAAAAAGGAAGGTTATGTACTTATTAATTAGTTTTTATTATGTATGGTATTCCATTATTTTATAAATAATAGTTAAATTTCAATAAAATTACATACAGTTATTAATACTAAGCCGACATTGCTTTATACATTTTTGTTCATAGCTTGTTATAATTGTTAATTATTTATGAAAACTTAACTTACTTAATATGTACTTTTTAAAAATTTATAATTATTTAATGTATTTATTAAAAATTAATATTTAATATATTTGTATTTACAAATATTTGCAGCATTTCTATCATCTATTATTAACCTAGGTCTTAACAATACAATAATAAACTGTCTTCAATGCAAATGAGATTTAATAAATCGTCTTTCAATCATAAACAGAATAAAAATCCATCAAAATCAAGGTAATAATGCTTAATCTTCCCACTTACGTTACATAAAATATTATTCAATCTTATTCGATCAATAATTTTTTTCCAATGTATATCAAGGTAGTTGACATTACGAAGGACTTCTAGTAAAAAGTCTAGGCTGACGTGTTTGCTTTGAATTCCTAAAATGTACGAGATTTATAACATTGCATTTCAAACATTGCTTCTCAGTGAAAAGCGTGCTTCGTTGCACATCATTCGGTAACAGTTTATTCCCAGATAAATTTTTTTATGCTTTTGATGAAATTACTTATATTTTGTTAGAAATGAGTCTATCATTAGAGATATGGTTCTTATAGATTGAATACAATAAGTATATCATTTTTTAATATTAACTTAGAGTAGCATAAAATAGAATATATTTTTGCTCCATGTTTTAAAATTGTTTCTGAATATCATAAGCTATATTTCTCCTGTAATTTACGAATTAGTTTTAAAATAAATATCTTATAAAATAAAAAGCAATGAATAGTGTACAAAAAATTCAAAATTAAGGGAAATTACTTGTGATAGGAGAAATGAAAGAAGAAATCGAAAGACATCTTTTAACGCTAAGTTTACGGAATTCGCCATTTCGCTACTTTTTAAAAAAATTATAAAAACCTATTGCATTACAATATTAAAACTTGAACTATCTTTTATTCACTGAATGCGATAAATTTTGAAGTCCATTTTCTTCAACAGTTTGAAATATTGAAATTCTCTCGGTGGCTCTCTCCTGATATGCGTCAGTTTGATTTGGTCATCATAAAATGTTTAGAAAATTTGTTTTATTCTCGCAAACATGACAGCAATAGTAAATATGAGCACAAGACTGTGGGTGCCATTCTCTGAAATGAAAAAAAAAAAGGATAAGTAACAACTGGAAGAACGAAACTCAAAATAGTATGAATTGCAGTCAGGAACTGCAGAATTTGTGCCAAAGATTGGGGAATGAATGCAGATTATTGAAGTGGGGTGAAAAAATATTATTGAATAATAAAAACTTTCAATAAATATATCCCATATTTTAATTTTTTTTTAAAGTTGTAATGCTTAATGATATTGCTTTTTAAGTAATTGATTTTTTCTTTAAATATATATATTCTTCCATGCTTTTTCTTAGAGATGGATATAAAAGGTATGTCCGTAAACCTAGTATTGAATGAAATGCATAATAAGTAAGACGCATTAAACACTGTAGCTATTAATGCACCACGAGCTAAAATATATATGCTTCCATTTTGAAAATAAGATAAAGAGATGGATTACCATGAATAAATATATGATGAAGAATCTGTTATTTTTAATATTAGGATGATGACTGTTTTATGCTTCCAAAACGTGGTTAGTTAAGAAAAATTTTAACTGTGATTAATTAGTACATCTTACCTTTACAGTGTATTTGAACAGAAGATTTCATTCAATAAATTCGACACTTTTTAAACTGCGTATAAAAATAATGATTGCATTAAAATTACCTATATGGTAGTAAAGTCAGATAACATAAGTTCTTAAAAGAGCTACTATGCAACGCTTTGTTTATTTCACATAAAATGTTCGTTAATTTATTTATTAAAATTAATTTTTTGAATGAGTTAATTACTCTTAGAAAATTATTAAAATTAGATTAAAAAACTGTTATATATCTAAATATTTGACACTTTCCTTTCTTCTGCAGATTATTTTATTTTTATCATCCTCACGATTTTACGAATTTAATTACTGTTCTTAGTTTAACTAAAATAGTTTACAATAAATTATAACATTTTCATTTCTAGTTAGTAAGAAATTTTAAAAATTTTTTAAGTGAAATATGAAAAATTAAAGAGGCTAAATGTGAAAACAGCTGACGTAAAGTTTACAAATTTTTAGTTTGAAAGGTAAACTTTTAGAAAATTTAAAATGAAACCCAATAAAATCAAAACTAATTGAACAGAAATTTCCATGACAAAAATATGTAATGTTAGCTCGGAAAATTTTCCCAAATTCAAATTCAAACTTTCCATAATTTGTTTTATAGAAATAGAAAGTTGTATATTTTCATTATTTAGTACTATTATGGTAGTTCTGTATTAGGCTGTTAGAACAAAACTACTAAAAAGAATGTTTATGTAAGCTTCAAGCTATTTTCTTGCTGAATTCAAGAGAAATGACAAATATTCAGGATATTTTACACTTTTTCTCCATAAATTGTTTTCTAAAGATAACATCCCAGACCATCAAAAATTGACTTCTGTGTATATCTACTACTAATTTAATTCTATGTCTATAGGGACACTTTATTTCTTCTGAAGCAATATATATAGATATTAGCAGGCACTTAGATGCTGAAATTTAAGAGTTTGATATAATAGGCGCGTTAGTCCCATCAAAATTATTTTTCTTATTCTATTACCTTATTTTAGTCAATAAAAATTTTCCGATTTTGATTATTTATACAATACTTATAATAAGTAAAAAATATTTTTGAAGTTAAGCGTACTGAATTACATATGACTGAGAAAGAATTAAAAACTGAGTTACAGTATGTTGAGAAAGTATTGAAGTTTACATTTATGATGAGAAAAAAGTTCCTAGCTTTTCTTAAATTTCCATAAACGCATACAAATAAATGCTTTCACATTAAGCTTTTAAATGGTCTTAGTGATTTGATATATAGATTCTCATAATAATAGTTTTCTCTTATAATAAGCCATTCCAATCATATTGTTACTCGCTTTATCGAAGAGTTAAGGGCTCATTATAATTCTATAAAAAGTCCATTCATAATGGATGGTCCCGGATTCAATCACAACTATCATATAATTGCAGATGTTACAGTTCAGCTTTCTACATATGCATGTGTGTGCCCGGGCTTACTTCTGTGTACCTAGACTAGGGTTGGACTCTAGCAGTTAGTTGGAAGCTTATGGGAGGGAGTCATTGTAACTTAGAAGCGAAAACTAAGCTGAAGATCTCTAAAGCTTGAACTCCGCAAATATTCTTCTTCTTGGTAGACTTCGCAATCATGACTTTTTTAAGATGATGCATATGTTTAAGTTTTAGAAAGTTTTCCAGGTTTTTCTTTTGCAAAATATGAAATAAACACATTATCTATGAAAAATTATCCCAAGAGGCATTACAGATCATGTTGTTTAAATTATTTATAATAGTTTTAACAGTGAGCCAATCTTTTTTTGCGGTATTAAGTGCTAAATGTTCAAACCAATGGTGCCCCTGAGGGGGTTTACTTTCTTTAAGTAAACACTGGTGTCACAATCCCGAGGTACCTCAGTGATTTGTCTTTTTCTTTCTTTTCTTCTCTCCTCTCCCTTTCTGCTTTTTCTTCCTCTTCTCCCTCATTGTGGTTGCTACTGATGAGGTTGAGATCTCCCCTTTAGTGGCTGTCGCTGCTCTGTTGCTATTAACTTCTCTTGGGGACTAAATCACACACGTATTAGCCGTGCGTGGAGACCCTTGTTCCTGGAAAGAAGGATCCTCGTAATTGAGACCCCAAGAGACAAACACATTACTTTGGCCTCTGCTTCAAGAAAATAGGAAATGTGTTGTGGTCCTCAGCACATCAATTATCTTTATGGATCAAGCAATCGGTACATCTGCTGGATGACTCGTTAAGGGTGGAAGCCATCAAAGGGGTGTACTGTGAGCTTGGCTAGCTCTGGTGCAGCTGATCTGCATCAAATTGTTGGACTCAGTGGTGTACGGTGCAGTCAGGACCCGAAATTTTATATATTTAGAATGGAAAATAAAAACCATTCATTTCGCTCACGGGATCAATTCATGAAAAGTGGAAATGTAAAATTTTATATAATTAAAAGAAAGGAGGGTTCCTTTGAAAATGTGCCCCCCCTTTTTAATACAAAAAGGAATATCGAGATTAATCAAGGTGTAAGAAATATTTGTAAGTTACGTTCAGGTGATTTATTGGAGAAGGCTACTACCTCTACACAAGAAGCAATGCTAAGCAACATGCGATTGTTATCAAAAATTGAGGTAACTGTCTCGCCTTATGATAACTTAAACTTTTTACAAGGTGTAATTTACGCAAGAGATTTGTTGAACTCGCCGACGGATGAGATACTTGAAAATTTGCAGATTCAGAAGTTATGTGCTGTTAAACGCATTACTTTCAGCAGATATGGAAAAGTTATTGAAACTAAGAATCTCAGTATGACTTTTACGACACCAGACCTCCCAGACTGGTGTCGCAAAAGTTAGAATTAGCCCTTAAAGTAGTCAGTGAGCCCTTAAAGTTGCTTACAGGAATCTACCCAACCGGCCCTATATACCAAATCTTTTGCGATGTTTTCAGTGCCAACGTTTTGGGCACTCGAGAAATGCTTGCAGAGGTAAACTAACTCCTCGCGTAACAGTTGGTCACTATATTACAACCTGCACAGCAAAGGAGGCATGTGTTAATTGTCATGGTAACCATCCCTCCTATTCTCGTAACTGTCCTCAATGGGTACTAGAAAAAGAAATTACCACTTATTAAGTGAAAAATAAATTTTCCTACTCTGAGGCTAGGAAACAAATTACCTCTCACACTCCGCAACCTAGAATAAGTTATGCGGCCACTGCAAAAAGAATCATCCAGTAGCATTTGTACACAGACGGATACTCTGTCACTCCCTATTATGATATTACACCAAACAACAACTGAAAAGCCAAACTCTTCACCTTCCATTATCCAAAGAGCTCCTTTGGCTAAATCAAGAGGCTTTAAGTCTTCCAAATTAAAACCTAAAAAGGAGGGCAAACGAAAGTCTTTCTTATTTTCTCCTAGAGTTTCGTTGTCCCTGGTGGTTGAGAATGTCTCTCTTCATCCCTCCGACGATAGTTTATTGTTTGAGGAAATGATCGAAAACTCACCTTCCAAATCAAAGGGAGGAGCATTTCTCTTTAAATAATAACTTCCTTCATTTGTTAGAACTTATATGGTTTGCTCTCACATATTGAAGACATCAAGTCTATAACATCAGTTTATAACCCAACAAGTGTTGCACTTCAGGAAACTCTCTTGAAGTCTAAAAATAATGTTTCCATGGGTGGTTATAAATGTCTCAAAAAAGACTGTGAGACGATGGTGCAGAGTCTAGAGGTGTTTGTATATTAACATCGAATGACTTCCCCAGCACTGTCCATCCAATCAATACTACCCTACAAGTTGTGGCTGTAAGAATACATACAACATCCCTAATTACTGTCTGTTGATCAGCTGCCAACATTTTTAATACTCAGTGACAATAACGGCTATAAACTGGAAGTAGCGACACAAATTCTCGTTATCGTTAGATAGAGCAATTCATTTTCTATAACAGTCTCTGCTTGCTTAATACCGACGAGAAGACATACTTAACGTACATACAAAAACATTTCACTATCTCGATCTTGCCATTAGTTCTCCATCACTTCTGCCAATGTTAAATTTAACAGTAGGAAATGATCTGCACAGCAGTCATTATTTTCCTCTTGTTATCTCTCAGAATGGAGGTAGTAGTGTGCGACAGTGTCTACCTACTTACGTGCACAGTCGGGCTAATTAGACAGTATTTACACAATTGGCAGTCGTTGATGATCAAAATGGTTATGATCGAGGATATTGATGATGCTGTTCACAAAGTCACTGAAACAATTGTAAGCGCAACGGATGCTGTGATACCTAAAAGTTTTTCTACGCCAAAAAGGCGTTGTAAACCTTGTTGGAACAATGTATACCATAAAACTTATAAAAGACAAAGGAAGTTTTGGGGGTTATTCTAAGGTACCCCACAACGAAGAATCTTATTGCATTTATGAGAGCAAACTCATTAAATAGCACAGCTTGTCGTCGAAGTCTGAAGGAATTCTGGTCTCGCTATCTTTCTTAAATAATATCTTTCACATCCAGTAAGCAGTTATGGAGATAAGTGAAAGCAGCCAATAGTATTTATACGGAATTCGCAACTCCTATTTTGAAATCTAGAGCTGCTATATACTCTTCTCTTATAGACATTGCTAATGTCTTTGGTGAAGCATTTGCTAGCGCCTCAAGCTTCGACTCTTATAGTCCCTCGTTTTTTAAGACAAAGAGTCGAGCGAACATCAATCCGTTTCAACCATAGACAAGCTTTGCCTTACAATTACGAATTTAGGATGTTGGAATTGAAGTGAGCATTGTTGCAGGCCAATAATACCAACCGAGGATCTGATGGAATCATCTACCAAATGCTTCGACATCTAAGTACAGACTCCCTATCGAACTTTTTGCATTTGTTCAATAGGATCTGGGATGAAAAACTTTCATTATTTTTGAACGAAGCAACAGTGATTCCCCGGTTCTTAAACCTGGTAAGGATCCCTCGAATCCTTTAGATTATCAACTAATAGCTCTGACGAGTTGCCTTTGTTAGAATCTCGAGCTTATGGTAAATGCCCGTCTCGTGTATATATTAGAAGAAATAAATGTATGCATATAAACGAGAGTGGCTTCAATAATAGGAAATCCACTGTTGATAACATTACATATTTGGAATTGAATATTTGGAAACCCACATTCCTAATGCATTTGTGCGGAGGAATCACTTGGTTTAAATTTTCTTCGAAATCAAGAAGGCATACGACTGTACATGGCGATATAGAATTCTCCGTCCATTATGTGATTTTGGCTTTTGGTGTAATCTTCCAATATTCCTACTAAATTTGATACGATTCCGTGTTTTTAAATTACGTATTAGTCACCATCTGTCCAATACATTTATTCAAGCCGAGATTGTACCCCAAGGCTTCATTTTAACTGTCACTATTTTTAAAGTATTCATTAGTAACATACTTCGTGTAATCTCACCTCCTGTATATGGCACATTATATGTGTGTGTGCATGTGTGGATTATCTGCAAATATCTTGCCAAGGGTCAAATACGCCTTTAATTGAAAGACAACTACAAACAACTGTTAATAAACGGGCTGCATAGTGTGCTGAGAATGGCATTACTTTATCTCCTAGCTTGTGTCCACGTGTCCATTTCTGCAAGAAGTCCAGCCTCCATAATGATCCTACCATCTATATAGATGATACATCTATCCCTGTAGTCAACGAGGTAAAGTTTCGGGGAGTAATTTTAAGTTCGAAAGTTAACATTTCTTCCACATGTTTTATATTTGTGGAATAAGTGCTAGCGATCGCTTAATATACTCAAAATGCTATCTAATACATCTTGGGGTGCTGATCGCACGTTACTGCTTCGAGTCTTCCAGTTACTTTTTTTTTTATTTCGTATTGACTACGGATGTGTTGTGTATGGATCTGCTTGGTCTTTAGATTTACGCAGACTGGACACTGTTCATCACTCTGCTTTGAGAATATACACTGGCATATTCAGCATCACACCCGCCCAGAATTTTTATGCTATTTGCAAACAATTGCTTTTAGACCTGAAACGAATGCAGCTGTATCTTAATTACTACGTTAAGGTTATGTCTGATAGACAACATCCTTTACGTTAATTGGCTTTTTCTCCTGGATTGAAGATATTGAATGATGCTCGTTCTTATAGCATACAACCTTTTCTCACTCAAATTAAATCTCAACTTTTTTTTTTGATAGACCTATATGACGTCTGTTTTATTAAAATGGACTTTCACATCCACCTTGGTATGATCCTCAGACTAATATTATCAAACTTTTTGTTCAATATAGAAAATCGGGCACAATCTCAACGGTTTTTAAATAGCTTTATCTATCCCATCGCTGTCAGTATTCACCATATACGCCAGTATTTCCAGATGGATCTAAAACTGCAGGACATGTTGGCTGTGGCATATTTTATGCTAATACCAGTCATGGTTACAGTATCCTTACGTCCTGCTAAATCTTTACTACTAAAGACATGACCATTCATCAAGCCCTTCATCTCATAAATACCGAAAAGTATTATAAAATCTGAGTGTATACTGAGGGTTTGAGTGTCTTAGAAGCGTTGAAAATTCTAATAATTGTCATCCTTTTGTGTCCAAGATTTTTGAAGCATTGGATTTCCTTGCAGGCAAGGGCTGTGAAAGAATCTTCTATTAGATACCAGGTCATGAAGATCTTGAGGGAAATGAAAAGGCTGATGCAGCTGCTAAAGCGGCTTCGTCTTTACTTCATTCATCTTTTCCTCTTTTCAACGTGAGAAGGGTTGTAAAAAGATTTATAAATTCTTTCTGGCAAGAGTTATGGAGTATGCAGGTCCCTAACAAATTGCGTGCCCTCTTTCCATACTTCATTCCATCATCAGTTTTACCGTTACGAAGTGCAGATGTTCGATTAACTCGCCTTCGTATCGGACACACACTTTTCACACACAGACATCTATTTTTAAGTGCATTAAATCCATGATGTGAAACGTGTGATGAATCTTATACTGTTTTCCATATTTTAATTTCATGCCCTGATCTTAAAGTTTACTGTTTTACATTCTTTTACGCAGACATTTTTTCTATGTTTGATTTAGTGAGGGAGCCACGCACCGAAATCTTTTTGCCTTTTTGAGGGCAACTGGTTTTCTTCAGTTTATTTATATTTTATGAACTTAATTTTTACTTTCATTTTATTATTTATATTTATCTAGAATTTAAATGAAATATATACATTTATTTTTGTATTTTAACTTTTTAAAGCTGAGTTTGGGCTTTGTTTAAAAGTTAAAAGTTTTCAATTTAATTTACTTTTTGTGGCAGCTTGATTTTTTTTTTTTTTTTTTTTTTGACCTTGCATCAAATACCCAACCAATTAAGCGAATGGTGTTTCAGTTATATCATCTGATAAATTAAAATCATAATCGGTTTTAAATTTTGTGTTAATCTATTATCTTTGTGATGATCTATAGGATTTTATGTAATTTATCTTGAAATAATTTAATTTTAAAAACACCCCTTTATGATCTCATTTAGATGATTTCGGAAGAAAAGTGTGAATTAAAAAAATTGTACTGAGTGCAAAGATAAGGTGAAAAGTATTCTATTTTACTTGTAATTTTTAAGCTTTCAGTAGTAAATTAAGAACACAATTTTGTCTCTAAATATAGTAAATATTTCTGAAATTTTAAATATCAATGATTCCTATTTATTTGAATATAAATTATACTAATATATTCAGATTGTAAATCCTAAGAAATATATTATGTTGCAATTTCATGTGAATAATCTGATAATTTCCTCGGATTTATTACATAATAGCGCCTTAAATTACATGTTTATGTGATGAATTCTTTATTAAATACCTTTATTCTTTTATTAAATTGTTTTAATCAAATAATTTTTATTAAATATAACTGCAATCAATTGCTATCGGGATACATTTACATAAGATTAACAAAAGCAAATGTATTACCTTCTGGTGTTTTTTTCTTCCATTTTAGAATAAAAAAAAATCGAAGGACGAAATTCATGCTGAACGAGTTTTAGAGAGCAAAGCTCATTTTTTTTTCAGTTATTGCATTTATGTGCTTAGGAATATCAATTAATTACAAAAATGGGGGAAAAGGTTGTGAAATTTTACAGCAACTGAATCTGTGTTTAATCAGGGTCAATTTTTGCTTTTTGGATTTTTAAAGAAGAAAATTCCGTATAAGGAGGAAAGCCTTAAATTAATGTAAAGTGAGAATCAAAAATGTACTGCTAAATTTATGCATAATTTATTGAAATAATATCAAAAAATAGTATTCTTTATTTTCTTGAATAATAGAGTTTATATGAATATATCATTCACATATGATCTAAGAACTTCAATTATTTCAAATAATAAATCTTAAAATTTTCTGCACTATTAATTGACAATTTTTCATATCAGAAAGTTTATGATAAAGTAATCATATTTTAACCAATTTTTAGAAACCAGTGTTTATTTCTTTAGTTTGTGTGTCCCTATGCAATTACTTTTTGCACACAAGGATTCATTTAATCGAGATATATAGTTTATAGTGGATTCTAAACCACTATAAAAATCCACATCCAAGATGAGAGAGAAATGCATGATCTATCGTAAACTGAAGACCATAGCGATAACTATATAGCTGCCAGATTGACTCTAAGGTAATGATTGGAGAAAATGTTTTTTTATTTTTATTTCATTAGGATATTGCTCAAGTCTATTATAAAAACAATATCGTGTTGAGAAATTTAATTTCGGAGCTGTAAAAGATTTAAAAATTTTTGAAATGAATATCTTATTTAACTTATCCAAATGCTTAAGAATGTGCATGGTTTTTATAGAAATATACTTTTCATTATACAGAATGGCAAAAATAAATTAATGAGTCTTGTGTTATTTACTCAGTAAACATCGATTTAGCTACCTACTCTGTCTAATGGTCAGCGTGCCTGACTGCAGATAGGGAGGTCCTGGGTTCAGGCATGGATGTACTTTCTCTCTCCTGTCTTTGACCTTTCTTTGTATGAATAGAGTGTGAATGGTTGCCTACCCTATAAACGAGTACGTATGGGATCCCGTGTTTTCATAGTCTCTATTGAATCTTATTTATTAGATATTTTTATCGACTCTGAAGGTGTATCTTAAAGCAGCACTTTAAGTGTCCCTCTTTTTAATTTATACATTAGTAACAATCTTCATCAACTTTCAACTTCTGTTAATAGTACGATGTATATGGACGACCTGAAAATATCTTGCCAAAGATAGAACATGCGTTTAAGAGATAATTACAAACACCTGTTAATAAAATAGCTGCATGGTGTGCAGAGAATGGCTTTATTTTATCTCCTAGCAAGAGCTGCAGTGTTCATTTTTGTAAGAAGACCAGCATTCACAATGATTCTGAACTGCATTCACAATGATTACCCACCTGAACAACACTTCAATACCTGTGGTGAATAAGATAATTTGTAGGTGTGATATTTGACAGAAAAATTAACCTTTCTTCAGCATGTATTACATTTGCGAAAGAGGTGTGAGCGATCGCATAATATCCTCACGGCATAATCAAATACGTCTTGGGGTGCTGATCACACATCACTCCATCGAGTCTATCAATCACTGATTTTATCTTGTATAGACTACGGGTGTGTTGTATATGAATTTGCTGGGTCTTCAGTTTTATGCAGTCTGGACAATGTGCATCACTCTACTTTGAGAATTTGTTCAGGCACATTCAGCACATCACCCTTGGAGAGTCTTTATGTGATCTTTATGTGATAAACAATTGCCTTTAGACCTGAGATTAAAGCAGCTGTCTCTCAATTATCATGCTAAAATGATATCTCATAACCATAATTCTTTACGTTTCTTGGCTTCTATTCCTGCCTTAAAGAGATTGTATGATGCTCGGCCTTATAGCATCCAACCTTTTCTTGCTTGTACTAAATCTCATCTTTTGTTGACAGACCTATGTGCTGTCTGTTTTATTAAAATGAACTTATTTTCACATCCACCTTGGTAGGATCCACAGATATCTATAATTGATACCTTTGACCATTTGGAAATAGAACACATTTCCTACAATTTTTCAACAGCTTTTCTTTTCACATCTCTGTCAGTATTCTTCTTATAGGCATTTATTCACTGATGGATCTAAAATTGCAAAACATGTTTGTTGTAGCCTTTTCTTCAACAATACATATTGCAGCTGAAACCTTCGAATGTCTTGCTCCATATTTACTGCTGAAGCTATGGCAATATACCAGGTGCTTCAGCTCGCGAATACAGAATGTTACCGTAAACTTTACGCATATACTTACAGTTTAAGAGTTATAGAAGCGTAGAGAAATTCGAATACATGTCATCCTCTTGTGTCCAAAATTTTCCAAATTGTAGATTCCCTTGCTGGAAGGGATATGATATCACATTTTGTTAGATCCCAAGTCACGTAGGCTTTGAGGGCAATGATAAGGCTGATGCAGATTCTAAATCAGCTTCGGCTATACTTCCTCCATCCGTCCCTGATGTATACGTCAGAAAGATAGCTGAAAAATTATTTATTCTCTTTGACAGGAGTTATAGAATATGCAGGTCTCCAACAAAATATATGTCATTTTCTGCTACGTCATCCTATCATCAGTTTCACCGTTACGAAGAGCAGATGTTAGATTAATTAACCTTCGAATCGGACACACACTTTTCACACACAGACATTTGTTTCTAAATGATATCCACCCGTAAAGCCTTATCACTGGAGTTTGATGCCGTTTCCTTAATCCTTCTGACGATGATATGCCATCCAGCTCCAAGAAAAAAGCTTTTCAATTTAAAACATAGCTTCCTTTGTTTCATGGAACTGCAATGGTTTCAGCTCATATATTGATGGTATCAAATCTATAACACCTGTTCATAGTTGCACTATAACAGATGTTATAGTTTCATCTATAATATCATTCATAGTCTTTCACATCTGCTCATTGCATGTGTTGCACTTCTAGAAACCTTCGTGAAGTCTACAAATAATGTTTCCATGTATGCATAAAAATGTTTTAAAAAAGACTGTGATGAGGATGGTGCAGTGTCTGGAGATATTTGCATATTAACATCCAATAATTTTCCAAGTACAGTCCATCCTATTGATACTACTCTACAAGCTGTTTCTGTACAAATTCATACGACATTACTGATTCCAGTCCGTAGTTTATATTTGCCACCACATGATGTCATCAGCCAAGAGGAACTGCATGCAATGATCGATCAGCTGCCAACACCATTGATATTACTCGGTGATCTTAACAGCCATAATTCTTTGTGGTAAAGTAGTGATTTAAATTCTCACGGTTGTCAGATAGAGCAGTTTATTTCTGATTAATACCGACCAGAAAACCTACTTCCACTTACCCACAGGAACATTTCATTCTCTCGATCTTGCCATTTGTACTTCATCAATTCTGCCAATGTTGAATTTAACAATAAGAAAGGCTCAGTATAGTAGCAATCATTTCCTTCTCGTCATCTCCTAGACTGTAGGTAGTAGTGTACGACTACGTCTATCTACTTACGTCCACAGTCGAACAGATTGGACGCTATTTACACTCTTGGAAGCTATTGATATTGAAATAGCATTGAACGAGAGTATTGATGAAGCCGTTTATACTGTCACTGAAATAGTTATCAGTGCAGCTGATACTTCAATTCTAAAATGTTCCTCTTTACCACACAGATCTTGTAAACCATGGTAGAATGATGAATGTCAAAATACTTATAAGAAACAGAGGAAGCTATGGGCGTTATTTCGGAGGTACCCCACAACGAATTTAATTGCTTTTAAGAGAGCAAAAGCATTAGCTCACTGAGCTCGTTGAAGAATTAAGAAGGAATCCTGGTCTCTCTACGTATCTTCAATATATTCTTTTACATCCAGTAGGAAATTGTGGAGAAAAGTTAAAGCAACCAATGGAATTTATAAGGTATTTCTCATTCCTATACTGAAAAAAGGAGTTGCTTTATACTCTTCTCCTAGGGAATTTGCTAACATATTTGGTGAAACTTTTGCTAGTGTTTTAAGCTTCAACTCTTATAGTCCTTCATTTTTAAGGACTAAGACTCGTACGGAGTGAACTCCAATTCATTTCAATCATAGATTTACCATACAACTGCGTGTTTCGGATGACAAATTTAAAGAAAGCATTACAGCAGGCCAATAACACCAGTCTAGTACCTGATGGAATCAGCTATTGCATGCTTTAACACTTAAGTACAGACTCCCTATTGAACTTATTGCTTTTGTTCAGTACGATCTGGACTGAAGATGAATTTCCATCTATTTGGAGAGAAACAATAGTGATTTCGATCCTAAAGACTCTTAAAGATCATTTTAATCCCTTGAATTACTCACCTATAGCTCTGACGAGTTGCCTTTGTAAGACTCTCGAACTTATGTTCAATACCCATCTCGTATATGTCTTGGAAATAAATAAATGTATTCATATTAATCAGAGTGGCATCCGCAAAAGAAGATCCATTCTTGATAACATTACATACTTGCAAACGCAGATCGCAATGCCTTTGTGTGGAGGAATCATCACGTTTTTGTTTTCTTCTACATAGAGAAGGCTTATGACTGTACATGGCGTTATGGAATTCTCTGTAGGATTTAGGATTTTGGCTTTCGGGGTAATCTGCTGATATCTATACAGAATTCTTTACACTCCCGTGTTTTTAAAGTCCGTATTGGAATTATTTTTTTCAATACTTTTAATCAATCTGAGGGCATACCTCAAGGTTCAATTTTAAGCGTCACATTTTTTAGTTTATTCATAAGTAACTTCCTTCATCTCTTACTTTTATCTATTCAAGGCTCTTTGTTTGTTGACGATTTACAAATATCATGTCAGGGGTGCAATATGAGGTTAATTGAGAGACAATTACAAATTGTTGTAAGTAAATTAGCTACATTGTGTGCGTGGTGTGCCATATTCTGCCTCCTGGCAAGAGTAGTGTGTCCATTTTTGCAGGAAGAAAAGCTTGCATAATGATCCAATTATTTATATCAACAATAAACCTATCCCTGTGGTCAATGACATAAAATTCCTGGGAGTGACATTCAACTTAAAGTTATTTTTTCTTCCTCATGTCCTATGTCTGCGGAAGAAATGTGTGCTATCCCTTAATATCCTGAAGGTGTTATCAAATGAGGTGCAGATCGCACATCACTTCTTCGGGTTTATCTATCACTAATTTTAGCCGGCATTGACTACAGATGTGAGGCATATGGATCTGCTAGGTCTTCTGTCTTACGCAGATTTGACACTGTCCATCACAGACAGTGATGTTAGTGATGGAGAGAGAGAGATGAGAATATGTTGTGGGGCATTTGCACATCCCCCATCCAGAGTCCTTATAGTTTAGTTACCACTAGACCTGCGACTAATCCAGCTGTCTCTCAATTATTACGCTAAGTTTATGTCGACCCCTCGTCATCCTCTGCATTCCATGATTCCTAGTGCCTCTCTGAAGAGATTCTCGTCCAATGATAATTCTACCGTTTTTTACACGAATAAAGACATATTCTTTTCTTACTGTTCTATGTGATTTGTGGATTGAGTCACTTAATCACTTTATTAGTCTGCCTTGGTATAACCCGACACTTACTTTTATTTATTAATTAGCTCATTATGTATAACTCGACACAACACCTATTGTCTTTCAACAGGTATTTTCTTCACATCGCTGTCAGTATGAATCATACAAACCTGTATTCACAAATGGATCTATGTCAGCAGGAATATTGACTGTGGTATTTTTATTAATAATACATCTTATAGTTGCAGTCTACATTCGTCCTGCTCCAGATTTATATCTGGAGCAACAACTATATACCATGCAGTTTAGCCTGTGAATACAGATGACTATCGTCAATTTTGTTTATACACTGACATGATGAGTGTTTTAGAAGCTTTGAGAGGCAATATTCTTAATATTCACAATGTTGTGTCCAAGATTTACAAATTGCTGGAATACATTGCTGGCAAGGATTACAAAATTTTATTTTGTTGGGTACCAAGTCACATAAGTCTAGATGGAATGAGAGAGCTGACGCAGCTGAAAATTCTGCATCAGATCAAATTATACCATCGGTTCCATTCTCTGACGTGAAAAAGAGAGATAAATTTTCATACATTTACTTTGCCAGGAGTCATGGGGCATGCAGGTCGCGAAGAAACTGCACACCATTTTTCCATACCTCACCACTTTACCAATTTTACCTTTACGAAGTAACGATGTTCGTTTGACTCGCCTTTGTATCGGATACACTCATTTCACAAACAGACATTTGTTTCTTACTGAATTGAAATCATGTTGTGAAATGTGTGATGAACCATTTACTGTTTTCCACATTTTAATTTCATGCCCTGATTTTAAAGTTTACCTTTTTAAATTCTTTGAAACAGACATTTTAACTATGTGGGATGTAAACCGCAGAAATTGTTTTGCCTTTTCGAAGGCAATTGGTTTTCTTCAATTTATTTATATTTTATGACTTTAATTTTATATGCATTTTATTTTTACTTTCATTTTACTATTTTTACCTACTTTGATTTTATGGGAAATATTTATATTTATTTTTGTTTTCTAACTTTTTAACGTTGAGTCTCTGTTTTGTTTATAAAGATTTTCTTTAAAATTTAATTTTTTGGAGCAGCTTGTCCTTTTTGGACCTTGGGCCACGAAACCTAACCAACCATTGATTTAATTATTATAATTAATATTAAATTAAGTTTTATAGCAAAAGCATATACTGTTTTGAACATTTATGAACAAATAATTTATTCTTATTTCTTTAATTCACATTAAAAATTTTTTAAAATAAAATGAGATTAATTTAAATTCAGTAATTTAGCATTTATTTCAATTTAATTTATTCTATATATAGATATTTGAAAGTAACCCTATAATTTCAAAATCTGTTACTAATGTAAACATGTGATACATTTTTATAAGATGAGTAAAATTCTTTTTTTCTCCAGTTAATTTAAACAAAAACGTCCACGAAAATTAGTTATGAAAAATTAATCAGAAGTCACTTTAAAATTAACTAACTAAATTATTTAAAACAACTGCTTTCAGATATTGGTAATTTAAATTGTTAGTTTTTTTTATTAAAAGTAGTGTTCTTTTTTCATATAGTGAAAATATAAAAGTGATACATATATGAAAATATTCATTACTGCAAGCCCTCTTCAAGATCTTAAACATATATCATTATTACTAATATGAAATGGTTGATTCTTTCATTGTATCGGATATAATTTTTGTATTTTTAAATTTGATTTTTCTACATGCCTTTTTTAATCAAATTGAATTTAACATCTTTCTATTTAATATTGTAATACTTTCTTCCAAGTAATTTAGGTATTTTTTTAAATAATTTAAGAAATATTTGCCTAATAATTCAAATTTTTGTATTCAAATAATTCAAATCTATTTAACAGTAAAATATGTTTGCTATTCAAATTCAACTAAATTAACTCCTTATATAAATATAATTGAATTAATTTTTCGTATTAATTCATTCAAGCTTTTTTCTAAATGTTTTACAACTGAATTAAATTCTAATGCGAATTTTTATAAGAATTACTTCTTAATTAAGTTCTAATGCAAAAGTTCATTGAAGATTTCCTCTAAATAAATTAACCAAACATCAATAAAATCTCATTTAATTTTGGATTCGAAATCTCTGATGCCATTCAAATCATAGCAAAATATACAGATGAAAGTGTAAAAAAAATATCAAACAAGAAAATCTCGCAATTTGAATTTAGTTGCAATTGGAATATAAGAAACTATCATTAATAATAAAATTTTATTGATGCCATTTATTTATACTAAAATAAAAACATTTTGACTCATACGGTTAGAAAAATTATTAAGAATCAATTTAAGTTGCAACTAAAAAGAATCTAGTTTCGTTTCAATGTCACACACACACACAATATTTCAAATTTCATTTTATATATGTTGTTATATATTTAAAACTAAGATTATTTTATATATTTTATAATATATTTTTACGTTAAATGCATGGTAAACATATTTAAACAAAAAACAAATTTTTGTTTTTTAGTTTAATTAATATCTTGCTTTAAGCAAATTTTAAAGTACTTATTATTTTATTTTTTAAACTTTTCAAGAAAAATTGAATAACTTCAATATTTTTAGCAAATGTGTATAGATAATTACATATTATGTATATGTAATAAAGCATGTCATTATTAATTTATAAACTACTTGTCGGTTTACGCAATTTATTATAAAACAATCATCAATTTATAACAACATTAATTTCGTAAAGCAAATGCTATGAATATTTTTATACAATTCTTTTAAGTTTTGAACTTTTTACAAGTAATTTTCTATTATATTATAATTGTACAGTTATATTTCTTTAATCCATTGGAGAAAAATTATTGTTTATCATGATATGTTTACAGATTTCTAATTATATTTCTTTATTATTCTAATTGTATTTCATTAGCATCTATAAATTTTATAAGAATATTTGTATATTTTTCTATTTTTTTAGAATCAAAATGAATTTTATATTAGAAATAAATTTATCACACAAGAATTTGTCATTTATTTAATTTTTTTTATCTTTAAGAATACTTGTAATAAATTCTTAATTTACTTTTAAATGAATATAAAAATGTTTTAAATTGATAGAAATGTTTCATGTTTGTAAATAATCATACAAAAAAATGATAAAAAGTTTAAAATTCAGATTCATTTTTCAATCATATTATTTATATTTGTTCTGACACATATGTGTGGGAATCTTTCACAGACACAAATTATTGATTTTTCGCTTTATTTATATATTTTTTATGTTGTTTTTTTTTTTGTCTTAACACCATTTTGTGATATTGACAGTGCATTTTCAATTTCCAGTCAATAAAAATTTCATATCGTTTCTTTCTAAATTTATATAAATATTTCCTTTGAAAATATTTTATTTTTTTTAATCCATGTTAAAAATAATATCTTTAAAACTAATTTAATATCGAATGTATGTTTTAAGCGATTATTTATAAAAGCTAATAATTACTTACATAACTGTTATAAGAGGAATCTTTTTTATCTCTAAAACTTAATTTAAATTCTATAGCAATATTTGTTCTTGTAACTTATTTTTGATGGCAAGCTTTAAAAGTTTTAAAATGCAAGATTTCTTGTTGTCGCGGCAACATAGCTCTGACAATAATTATTAACTGAATTTCAAAAATTAATCGAAGTATTAAAAGTTTCAAAGTTTAACTAATTTGTAACGAAATATTTCGCACACATTCTTCAATTTTCTTATAAAATCATAAATACTATCTTACAGTTTGGGAATATTGATATTATTATGGTATAAGTTGAATATTTGAATATTTAATATCAATTTATTTCTTGTAACAATCAAATCTTTCTTGTAGCAATTTATTAAACTTAATAAATAGTATTTAATTTAATAAAGTGAATCAATGGCGATGCAAAATTTTTATTAAAAGTATATCATTTACAAAATTGATACAAGTATTTGAAATATTGCACTTGCCACACGTTTAATTACATAATTGTTAAAATAAAATATAAAGAAAAGTTAAGTTTATTCATTAGTGCTCTTAAAATATTGAGAAAATTTGGGGACTTTGATCATGGACTTTCAGATTTTGTCTTATATTATCTCTAATAGCATATTTATTTATTTTTTTTAGAATAAAGCTTATTAAACTCATTTTTTTATGTATTTTCCGCTGAGTTTTCCTCTAAAAATATATAAATATTATATCAAATACTCAATTTTCATAATTCACTTAATTTTTTATAAAAATTAAATTGCGGAAAATTGTAATTGTTTATGTCTATATATATTTGTAAATGTAATTATTACACAGAACATTAAACCATTCAAAGCTATTAGTAGGGAAACGGAAATAAAAAAAACTTTTCCTTTGCGATCTTTTTTAATTTTATTTTATTCTTCGTTTGTACAATGCAGTAGATTTATCCCTTTTTATGCCCCCTTCATATCACCCGTTAACTACATATGTAGAAAAGGAAATGAGAAAACTGCTCTCCCTCTCCTTTACCCACGCAGCTGACCCAAACTTTCAAAAGCCGTCAGTTACGTCAGGCCGCTACTCTCCAAGATTTGAACCGGTTGCGCAGATCCCGATCAGCTGACACTAAGTTGGCAGCTCGAGCTTTTATAGGTTGCTAGCGCACCGTTTCGCCTATCAAATCGAATTTGATTAAAAGTTTTTCTGCTCGCCGAGTAAGCGAAGGTTTCTCAGAACATGTTTTCTCCGTTTACGAACTGTGTGTTGTGTGTGACTCGTGGTTAAAAGGACTTCCGAGTTCGATTGTTTGTTTGTTGCAGGAAGCAGCGGAAGATAGTTGGAGGCAAGAGAACATTGTTGAATTATCTTTTCTTTTAAATGAACGGTAAGATGTTTCTTTATCTATGAAAATGGAAAACAAATTAGAAATATGTATTTTATCAAATGGCTTGCTTTTTTAGCCATGTAAATTGCGCCAGTCTTTTTAATGAGCGTAAAATATCTTTTAATCTATGTAAATAGTGTAATTTAAAAACATGCAATCTTAATTTTAACAAATTGTTTGCTTTTCTATCTGTAGAGACGACCTAAATTAGAAACTTCAATTTTATTTCACGATCTCTTTGTTTTCTATCTATGTAAGAGATATGAATTAGAAATTTTAACATATTTTTTTTCATCAAATCATGTACTTTTTTTTATCCTTGTCAAAGACCCAAATCAGAAATGTGAGTTCTAATTTGGGATGTTTATTTTTCAAGTAGTTTGTATTTTAAGCTATCAAAATGATATAAGACAAAAGATACTTTTATGTTATGGAATTGTCTGCCTTTAGGATTACACACAACGTAAATTATGAGTGTGTCTTCTTATTATATTAAATTATATTAAGTAGAAATAATTTTAAATATAAAGTAATTTAAACAAAATGAGAATTAAATAAACCTGTTTGTTTTAACCAAAGAAATATTCTTCTTTGTACTCTTACCAACATAAGTTGGTATTACAATGTAATTTTGTTTTCAACTTTTAATGCTTATATTTTTTAATACAAAACGTGAAAATATATTAAGAAATTAAATATAACACTTAATTGTATGGAAGAAAATTTGAGAGCTATTAGCGGAGAAAGAAATTAATTTCAGATATATTTGTCACATATAATTTCTTCCAAAGGTAAAAAAAAAAAGTCTTCAACATATTAGTGAATATATATACGCATTTATTTTATTAAAAATATCATCTGTAATGAATCCGTATCGGTATTTTGTTTTTGAAATGCGTTTTTTTTAATAAAAATAATTTTCGAAATTTCGGTATTTATTAGTACTTTAAAAGATGTACTATAAAAATGAATTATGTAAAGCTATTCATGAATAAAGAAAGTATATAAAAAATAAAAATAGTCTTTGTATTTTAGCAGATATTGTTCTATGAATAAACTATGATGTATACGAAAAAGTTTTAATAAAATAATATATTAAGTATTTTTTTTCAAATAAATATTAAATTATTTTGTATAATATAAATATTTTAGGTAAGGGCTTATAAAGAATTAAAAACATTTTATACAACTATTTTAAAAAAATGATCTATAGAATTAATTAATCTCTTCTTATACATAATATATTTTTTAAAGAATTTTAAAACTTTTTTACAGAATCTCAAATAAATAATTTTATTTTGACTTTAAATAATTTTTTTATTACTTTTGGATCTTTAATTTTTTTACTTATTTAAAAGCTAAAATTGTTGAAACATTTATCCACATTCTGAAATTTCTAGAAAAAAACTCGTTTTTTGTAGCTACGAAATTAATGAATCAAGAATATGAAGTATCTCATAACTATCAAATAGTAATATTTAATTAATAAACAAGCATGTTTTTAACCGAGAATAGAATTTTACAAATCTCAATAATAATTTCTTTTCAATTCTCTCTTTTCCAATCCCCTATCTCTTTCTATGTTCCTTTCACATTAAAAATCAACGTAAAAGTACAATCAAATCTTGTTTTGATACAGCTAGTTGCTGCTGTAACATATTCAAATTATGTATACTTTAATAGATTACTGCATGTTTCAAAATTAAAAATTTACCGGAAAATTTATAATAACACTCTAGTTCACATAAAACATTTGCATTTAAATACTTAACCTATTTTTCATACATTTTCCCATATAAAATGATATTAAAATATTTTAATCTGAAGTATTTTAATTTTGAATTTAGTTATTTAGCTATTCCTTTTTTATTTGATATAAAATGGAATATAAACTATATAATTGTCACATGTATTTAATATTATGCACATATAATTCTCAAATTACTCATATTTTTAACAGTGCAGAGCTTGTGTATTAGTTACATCAAAATATACATTACGTAAATTATGCATAAAATGTTATCGTGTCTCTTTTGCATGTCAAATGTTCTAAACAACATTTTTTATGTAATTAAATAAATAATTGTGTTAGAGTTTGAGATTTAGATGTTGAGCTAAAAGTTGTCCCCTCGTAAGCAAATTACACTGAATTTTATGAATAACTCTTAACAAAGTACTCAAATTACATCTTAAATCTGCTATTATTTTAACATGTGTTAAATAAAATATTAATTTTTTACAAAGCATGTTAAATAAATTGTGCATTCAATGTGTCTTTTTAATTCCAATTAAAAGAAACTTAAATGAAAATCGAAATTGCTTATGACATTTCTATATTTGAGTCTAATTTATATTTGAGTCTAATTAGTAGTATTTATATTTGAGTCTAATTAACCATCTTAAGGAGCTTCAATTTTAACAAATGAGCTAGAAAGAATAAAATTGAAATTTTTTTTATTATCGTGTTTGGTGTTAGTTTCCTAATGTCACCAAAGTATAACAACTTTAATGTTGTAATTTGGTGAATAATCATGAAAAATCATGAAAAAACAAAGGTATAAAGTTCTGAGACATTATTATTCCTTAACTGTGTTTTAACAAATTATTCGATCAAGTAAAGCCTATGAAAATGATATAAATATCCATGATTTGAATTATCATCACACCTGCTTTTCGACTCGTGATAACTTTACACTTATACTTTCCACCGTTATTCACTTAGCTTCTTCTCTGGCTCCAGAGCTTTTGGCTCAAATTCTCCACTTAGTTTTTTTTTTCTCTCTCTCTCTCTCTCTCTTTCTTCAATACTTACTTATCTCTAAGCGTCTTAATGCGATTACTGAAACGTAGAAAAGGAAAATAGAGCAAAAAGCACAATAATAGGATACAGTTTAAAAAAGAATTGGCTTTACTTTTCTTTAAACGCTATGTTTACAAAACAGTGGGGTGTCACAACAATCAATTTGATTATTTGTTTTCATGAAATAATTTGGTTAACGTAAGTAGTGTACACAAATATTCAACCCTTAAACTATACAATGCATTTGTGATAAACAAAAATTTTTATTTCTGCGAATAAAATGCTTGTAGTTTGCTTGAGAAAAAGTCACAGAAGATAACGTTAATAAATGCTATCATTTAAATTATTTGCCTCGATGAATTTTGATTTTATCACTACATGCATTTTAATTATACTAACCACAAAAGTAATTTCGAAACAGGGTCTACTTTTTCTAATAAATCGAGTTTTTTCTAATATTTATGTTGTTTTCTTGTGCTAATATTCTTACGATTGTTAATGATTCATCAATTTGGATACTCTAAATTACTTTCTAATAAGAATTTTATTTTACATTTAGTTTATTTTTCTTTTTAATTTTTAAATTAAAATCAGGAAATATCTTTATTTATTAAAATCTATTCTATTTGGTGACAATGTTTAAGACAGTTTAAGAAGTTGATTATTGCACATGTCTTATAAGTCATGTGTGAAAAAGTATATTAGAGTTAAGTTCTCATGCATTTACTTTAGCCTCATGATTAAGATTACAATATTCTTTGATTAAGAATGTGCATTTGTAAGCAAAACATCAAAATTTTTTATTACCATTTACTTTAAAGGAATCTCTTATTTTACTAATATTATACATTATTGTAATTTACTAATAATGAATAAATCGTGTGTCCGCCGTTCGTTTAGTCAATCACAGATCAGAATTGAAAACAAAAGTTTGAAGTTCATGACACAATTGGCCAATCTCAGAGTTGATGAAACTTTCTCACTAAAGGAAATATTGTAAACTTTGAGCCTCTTATTGGAGACTTATTAGTAATACCTGAAAATGACTGTTTTCGAGTATTTTTGTGTTTATTTTTTCAAGAAATTATTATTTTGTGAACAATGAAATGATAAAAATCGTATACCGTAGAAGAAAATTGTTCCATGTTTTCACAAAATTAATGTGTGTCCTTCAAAATATAATATTTATTTTAAAATATATACAACAATATTTTCGTGCAATATTTGATATTTTTGTCCAGGAAATATTATATATAAATGTTTGGTTGTACATGCATAACATTAAATCTGACGATTCTAATTAAATGTCTTGTTGCACAAAATGTATTAATAAATTATAATATAGATTGTAGAGTCAAAAAATATTATTGTTTTCACACTTTCTCTCTCATTTACGTCAAATAGTTAATATACTTCAACTATCAATAAGAAAGTGTGTATTTAGTATTTTTGTGCCGAGAATAATTACGTGACTTGATATTCATGATAGCACTATTAACAGCTTAATATTGATTAGATAAAATAAATTCAT
>JAPDSC010072289.1:689992-713719 GCA_026290005.1 Latrodectus geometricus | reverse complement strand
TAAAAGATCAAATCAGAATCAAAAGCATAATATTGATTGTATGCAGCTGATAGATAATATTACTCGGAAATTTTTTATGCAGAATATATCATTGTTGAAAAATATTACCTATATTACTGAAATTTGTTTCGACAGGTAAACCAATCGACCACAGTAATTCAATATATCGCATTGTGGGAAATTTTTTAAGCAGTTTGAGCTTTGTAATATTATTGAATAAAAAATGTTTTAAGAGTATACAAAATAAATTTGCAATAAAGGTAAAGACAGGGGGATTTAATTTTATGTTAACTTTGTAAAGTAGTGTTGAGTGTCATTGAGAATCGCCGTGTCAAATCTGGCACGCATCTCAAAGCTTATTGACGTGCATATTCTAAAGATATGTAGCAAATCAGTTAATTGTACACTATTATTTATGACTCATTTATAAGAGCAATTTAATATTAATTCAATCCAGCACGTAAATATTTCTACAAGCAAAATTATATTTGCATAGATAATATTAAGTCATTTATTATGTCTTTAACAATAAATTCTTAGATATATTTTTCTAGCTACTTTGCCTCAAAAAAAACGCTAACTTGGAATTTCTTACATATTTAGATGAAAATACTTTATTTAAACTAGTTTATATTTAAATTTAAACAGCTCTTCTATTCTTTTGTAACCAGTAATATATTTTGTATAAGAACATACTTATTCAAAATTCTTCACTTGCATTTTTCTTATCTTAGAAGCAAACAGTTAGGTTATTTGTATTCGGTCGACCCCAGTGGTTATGGTGTTGTATTTGCTTATGTCAAACTCATATCACGTTTTCACTCTTGGACATGATGATCTTGCTAATGCGTTTTTTAAATATACATGATATACTTAACAATAGTTATCCGTCTTTGTTCTATATTAATAGAATATTCTCTTAATATTTTTATTCAAACGTGGTTCGTGTGACTTTTATTGTTGCTTGACCAAGAAAAATAAAAGTTATGAGCAGAATCTATATAGGTGACAGTTACTGTCAGCTGCGGGACTTTAATTGTTCGCAAAAGGCTTTTCTTTATTTTATTTACGGTTATATTAGATAAAGAGCCTAAATTAAATAAAGATGTAAGAAATATAGCATGAGATCTCAAAATACCACAAGAAAAATAATTATAGGTTGCCATATTTTTAGAAAAAATTAAATTATAATATCATTTAATTTGTTTCTTTTAAAAATGTGACAAAAAAGTGCCTCATTTTCCTTTTAAAAGTAATGCATTACTTTCACATGAAATGACTGTACAATTGTATGTAAACAAGTAATGAGTTTATTAACAAGCTAACAATTCTTTTTTTAAGAAAGAATTTCATAATAATTTTTAAAAATAAAAAATACTTTTACATGAGAAATAATTTTACAATTTTTATGCAATTTTTTATTTCTTTGAAATGCATTAAATATTTATATTTAAAAAGCTTACACTTTTTGTCAGAGAATTATAATTATTTGTTATGTACTTTTTACTGTTACTACATTTTTTATTAATTGTAAAAATACGGGTAAACATATTATTTTTTAATGGACTTGAAATTTTGAAAAAAAATGGTAAAGACATTATTCTAATTGCTATGTTGATAAAAAAAAAAATTTTATAAGTATATTTTATTTAATAAACTATTTCTTATACGTTTTTAAGTTCACAGAAGAAAAAGTATTTATTTAAAAACGAAATTTAAATTTTCGGAAAATATAATAATTTGCTATATATTTGTAAGAAATCATTATTATCCTCGAAATATTTAAGAAAATAGTTTTCATAAATCAACATTTAAGCTTCAGAAAATTTCATTTAAATTCTAAGCATAAAACATGTTCTTATAAATAATCATATAGATATTTCTGATTTAATTTATAAGTTAATTAAATATTTTTCATTTAATTAGCTAATAATTATAAAAAGGTTATTATGAAATATATTCCTCCCTATTTACAATTTTTTTATTTATAGTAGCAGAAAACTTAACGAAATTATTATGTATCACTCAAAGAGTTCTTAAAGGTAAATTCTCTTTTCGTTATATTTATCTTAGTACTCCTTATTAAGAGATATGAATCATATCTCTTAATAAAGCATTAAGAGATACGATTTTTATAGTTGTAAAACAAATTTTTTTTCTTTGATGAAAACACACACAAGTGCGGAGTCAGCATTCTTATTCTAAACGATTCCAAAATTGATTTAACTTTAGTAGAATTAAAGCTAAATTCAAGTCTATAAATACCAATTGAAAATGCTGGCGATTGCGAGTACAAAAAAAACTGAATGTAAAAAAAGTTCTTACTTTGAACCATAAAATAACTTTGAACCATATACGTACATATATGGTAATTCGAGAGGTTTGCTATATACATAATCAAAGAGTAAAAGTCCAAACTCATTTATGTTAAGATTTCACTATTCTGAGTCTAGATCTGAGTCTATAGGGCTTATGTGAGTCTGCTGACGTGGAGCTAAAGGATCTTTGCACATTTCTAGACCTTTCATGCTCAGATGGTTCCGTAATTTGCTAAGTATGCTTCTTCTGAATTTTTCAGTGATACAATATTTAATATAAATTTCCTCAATTTGTGTGGAATTTCTCTTAATATGATAGTCTTTGGTCATTGGGCACTGTTCCAGGTAATGTAGAGATGTTCCTACCTGCACGCAGACACAAAGTGGTGATCTACCTTTACCAAATCTGTGAAAGTAATAAGGAAAAGGACCGTGGTTGGTTATTAGGTAAGTTAGGAAGGGGTTTGCACAGCTTCTATCTATAGATACTTTTGGGAAGATCTTATGAGTGAATCGACCAGTGTTATGATCATCCCAGAATTGTTGCCACTGTTTGTGAAGTTTTTCTTAGAGTATCCTGATCAAATAGAGTTTGGAATACATGAAAACTGGTGTTAATTTCATATTTAAATACAAAACATTACATTAATTAATTTACGTCTAAAACAGTAATTATTATATTTAACCTCGTATATTACATTTCTTCTAGAAGGTAATAAAAATTAAAACAATATTTTGTATTATGTGAAACTATTTCTATATTCAGGTATAGAATTGTGAAAAATTCTCCGCAAATATGTTTACAAAATAATTGACCTTGTAAATAATAAATGTGACCATTGAGTTGATGCTCAGTAAGTAAATTTATCGTTTAACTTGCTTTTGTATTCAATGTTCAAAATTTAAAAAAATTAAATGTATATAACCATCAGATTTTAATTTTTATAATTCAATATCCAATGTTTTTGATATTTATTTTGCAAATGATATCTTCAAAGAACTTTCCATTACTTGTGGACTATAACTGCCGATGATTTCCTAATCTCAAGCCCCATCCAGAAAAGATTTCCATGCGCAGAACATTTATTTTTGTTGCTCAGCAAAGATGTGAATCCAAATGGTTTGGTGGAAAAATGCTTTATTCTTGTGACAAGAAGGGAAAGGATTTAATAATTTATACAGCCCAGGATCCATCATGCTGATAGGGCCTACGCACATTAAAGTTCTGTGGGGTCTCTTGTCTGGTGTGATGTAAGTAAGAGTAGAAACTTAAGAATCGACCTCGTCACTTGATAATGATTCAGAATAACTGATGATAGGCTGTATAAGTGGTTTCTCAGTTGTCAGAAATAGTCAGCTGGAAAAGTGTTGCAAATAAACAAAGAGTGATTAAGCACTTAAAGTTAAAGGAATGTGACATTACTGAATTTGAATACGTATTTATGATAGTATAACACATAAATTATAAATTTGAGTACCATTTTATGCACGGCTGAAATTTTTGCAGCATTTTATGCTTGCTAAAATCAAAAATAACAATGTTTTTTCTATATTAAAGGAAATGTAGAATTTGAGATGATATGATATGTATGCAAAGAATAGGATTTCTTGTTTCCTTCATCAATTCTTGTCTCATTTTTATCAAAGATAACATTAATTATGAGATTTGACTGTGCATTAACTATCTGTTATTAAACTCAAATAAATATCACAAACATTTTTTGGATGCAGAGACACTGTTAGCAATATTTTGCGAGAGTCTACATGTTTATTTTCTTTTGAATTAATATATTTATCAATACTAGGCTTATGTACTTTTTTTATCTTCCCATCTCTACGAACACACGTCAATTTCATACATGAAGGAATATGCATGGTTAAAGAAAAACATTATTAGAAAGCAATATAATTTAATAAGTCAAAAATATGGCATATGTATTTAAAGAAAGTGTTTATTATTCAATAATATTTTAGTATATTATTTAATATATTACTTCAATATTATACATTCATTCCGCTCATTTTTTACACAAATACTAACATTCTGCTTGTCTTCTTTTCTACTGTTGCTCATTGGGTTATTTCATTTGAGTTAACGGACTGACGGATTTATATTTGCTGTTGTAATTTTACGCTCATTTACTAAAATTTTTATAACGACCGCATCAAATTTATTACTTTTCATAGAGAAAGGGGTATTCTACATAAGGAATTTTAGCATTTCATAACTTTTCCTTATATATCATAACCTTTCAATATATAATTACAATATATATATATATATATATATATATATATATATATATATATATATATATATATATATATTATTAAAGGGATAAAAGTGCAAGAAAATATAAAAATGCAATAAATTTTTGTAATTTTCCCAAAAAATTAAAAATATATCATAATGGGCCATCCCATAAACAAATTCAATCTGGCCATTCTTCTTCAAGAAATTATTCATACTTGAATTTAATTTAAATGAATTTTTCTGCCATTTTTTTTAAATTAAGATAAATTAGTTTAATCCAATTAAATATAATTATATATATCAACTTCATCATCTGTTTCGCAGTGTGTGTTATTGATCTTTTAACACCATTTTTATACATATATATTTTTTGTCAAATTAGTTGGTAAATTTTTAAGAAACAGGCTTTCATAAACAACCCCTTTATGCAGCCAACTTCACTGACGTATAATAAGCAAAAATACAAATATTATTCCACTTTATGTCAATGTAAATATGTTTAAAAATGAAGAAAAACATGCCAACGATACGTGACGTTGCAGAGAGTTACTCTCAAAAATAAGCGTTGATGTAAATTCATGTTGTTTTTCTTAATTAATGTGCGATACGCAGGACTTTTTTCCAGCATTTGAGAAAAAAGAATCGTTAACTTACCAAATCTTTAGTCTCAACAGCTGCCACTCCCTCTTACATAAATTATCATTCTACTGAGACTTTAATGTTATATCATATCAAATTAATCTAAATATTTACACATAGAGAAATAATAGAAAATTCAGCAATTAAATAAAAATTTTTGCCTCTCTCTAAAAGAGTTTCACATTCCATCAGGAAATAAAGCAACACAATATAAAATAAATTTGAGAAATAATAAAACATGCTTATTATTACATTGGACGAAAAGAAATCTATTATTTTTACGTGAACTTTAAGTCGTATCATATTTTCGTGAAAAACTGCATATTTGTTCTTTGTCAGTGCAAACGCACAATACACCAATTCCTTATCTGTAGATCAGAGCAAGTTATTTTTTTTTTATACAATCTACGGTGTTTTCCAAGTCTCAAAATAAAAAGTAAGTCATTTTGCAACAGGTTTTGAATGTGTTATTAGAAAAGAACAGTTGCATACATCAACAACAGTAAATCAATTAGAAAATTTTTAAGCAATCTTTCCGTATATGTGTTAGTATACATTAGATTAGAAGAAAAATCCATTATTTTTTCAGTCGATGACTGTAGTATTCAATATCTCATTAATTATTGATCATACACGTCGGAATAATAATCGTTGGAAATATCACATTTTGCACTAAAAAAAATATTTTGCTTTTATTTTTTATTTGGTACATTTAGTTATAAGGAACGGGGTGTCAAAAATGGAAGTCAATAAAGAGAAAATGTTGTACATTCACAGTTTTTCTTTGATAAAGGAGAAAATACAAATAAAGCAGTTGAAAATTGGGAATGATGTTCATGGTCCCGATACTATAACAAACAATTACGTGTAATTTTGGTTTCATCGATTCCATTCAGTTATGTTTGATGTTAAAGGTGCACCTCTCACAAATAGGCTTATCGTCGAAAATATCGATAAAATCACAAAAATATCCTAAGTTGACCTTTATGTTAGCAGTCCAGTATCTAATGATCAGCTAAAAAACAGTTTGAAATCATTTTAACAAAACTAATCAAAAAATATAATAAATCCTTGAAAATCATGTAAAAGCAATGAATTTTTCTTTTTCTCCAACCTAATATAATTACGCAAAACAACAAAAAAAAACTGACAAAGGGTTTGATAAAATGCTTAATTTCTTTTTTTTGGGGGGGAGGGGAAGATTTGGGGAGAAGGAATCCTTTATTTTTACGTAAACTTTACGTAACTTCTTTCGGATTCGCTTTGTAAAATGGTTTAAAACAATTTTCATGTAGATTCTTATGTCTTGCGTGAAGCTACGACTGCTGACATGTGGTCAATTTCAATAATTTTTTATATATTGTGGACATTCTCGATGATGATGTATCCACATGAGAGGTGCATCATTAAAATAAAATAAAAAACCCAAACGGAGTCAACGAAACCAAAATTGTACGTAACTGGTTGTTACAACCTTGTATAGGACGATAAACACCTTTCACAATTTTAGCCACCTGGATAGCATTTTTGCCATTATAAAAGTAAAACTAAAATGTATCGAATTTTCTGTTTGTTGTCTTCTATTTTTAAAACCTTGTACTCATAACTAAATGAATCAAACAAATAACCGCAAAAAAATATTTTAGTGTCAAATATCACCTTTCCAATGGCATAAATCTGAAATTGTTTAATAGATACCTCACGAGATATCGATTACTACAGACGTCTACCGAAAAAATAATTGATTACTTATATATATATATATATATATATATATATATATATATATATATATATATATATATATATATTACACACTGTGATCCTTTTCGTATTCGCAAAATAATAAGCAAAAAATTATGTACCGTTCTATATCCTCTCTTACACTGATTACGGAAAACTAAGGAGAAATCACAAAGATAGCGATAACTATAAATAGCGAGCTGAACGATATGACATATTATACAAATTAGTGGCACCGCAGTCGGCGTGCGTCATTTGCGAGTAGCATAAAAATGAAGGTCTAATAGCAAGGCGGCAATTGTTGTTGCGTGTCTGAGATTAGAACAGGAAACAATTGAGGGCATACTGTGGCCAGTTCGATCACCGGAACTTAACCCTAGTCAGCATGTTTGAGACTTTCTATGATGATATATAGCTATTCTCAATCTCCCGTCAAGAATTCTAGCCATGCTCTCAACTGCTTTGGAAGAGAGCAATAGCTAGCACTTCCTACACAATTAATAGACCACGTAACTGAGGACATCACACATCTCTGTATGTGCTGCATTGCTTCTCGGGGAGGGGATCATACCCCATGTTAAAGATACTTTTCCTATACCAAACTAATACCTTCCATTTGTTCATTGTATACAGATACTAATTTTTATAACACCATAATTGTTTGGGGATTTCTTTTTAGTCCATTTTGTTTCTTACGTGTAGTATAATGTGCATGTTTCATTAAATTCCGCTCATAACTTTTTGCGTTATCGCCATTTTTGTAATTTTCCCTTTACCAATGTATGTCAATATTCTACTGAATGCGGAATGCTTTATGAAAATCTTAGCGGAAGATGAATAAAATTCAAATGAAATTTATATAATTATGAATATAGCATTTTTTAAAAGAAAAAAATTATTACAAAGAACTACCAATTTGCAATCATAAAATATAAGAAAAATTCCACATATTTCATTCCATAAAGAAAATTGTGACAAATTATTGATCCATGATGTTGTTTTCTTTACAAAAGGAAAAAAAATGGAAAAATAGTAGTATTATTAAGTATATAATATTTTATGCTATTATTGTATTATTACTTTAATTTTCAAGAAGAAATTAGACACCCTTGGTGTTTTTGATGCCTAGAAATATAAATTACGTTAACAATTTATTAAAATTAAATATTATAAATTTCATGTAAAATTTCCATTTTAAAGTGATACTTCTAGGGTAACATAATAAATATAACATAAAGACGTCCTATCTGTATGAGTGAGGCAATATCAGCACAATGTCGACGCCCAAATCACTATGCATTTTGAAGAACATTAAGCAATTTGAAACACCAATTAGTACAGATCAAGGTCACTGACTACATATATATTTTTATGTATTTTTGTAGTTTGTACTGTTTGTTTCCAATAACTGATTTCTTTCATTGTAAAATTTTTCTTAATTTTTTGTCTTTTCTGATTTGCTGCTCTATTAAAATTTCATTACATTATACATATTTCAATATTTATATATTTCAATATTTATATATATTTCAATGCTTTTTCTAAAACTTATTTGAAAATTTCAGACATAAATTATGTAATTTTAGGTATAGCATTAGATTTTCAGATAATATTAGGTAACTAAAATAACATTAGATATTTAATAAATTAATATAATTCGATAATTAGAATCCAGTTAACAAGACGTAATTGGATTATATAAGAATTAAAACTGCTATTTTTCAGTATAAACAATACAGACGTAACTAATTTGAAAAATTCTAAATAATAAATTTGTTAAAATCTGAAAAAATAGTAAACTTTTTTGAAATCTTAAAAATAGGAAATGTTAAACTATCAAATATCTAAAAAAAGTAAGATTATTTTGGTCTATATATTCCTTCCCTTATATTTCTCAGTTCAAGTATAAGCTAATAATATATTTTGAAAACGAATTCCATAATAATACTGAACTGCTGCTTTTAGGTATAAACTTGTATTGCTATATGTGTGGTTCTTTTTGTATTATAAACTGGAATATTCATATTAAAATGAATTGCAAAATGCGTTTCTCACTGATTTTATTATACTATTATTAATTCTGTTTTCTTTTATCAATTCTAAACAAAAAGTTCTAATTATTTCAAAATAATTTATTAAAATTTGAAAGCTAAAATGTATTTATCAAACGGAAGTAAAAATGGTAAGAATATTTAAAGGAATTCAATTTTAAAATTTATACCATAAAATCAATGTTTGAATGAAATTTATGCTTTTTTTACCGAAATTTAATATAAAAAGAGAAATTAATACTAAAATGCTCTTTTTAATGATATGTAATTATTAAAGATAGCATTGAAATCATTTTAGCAATCAGAAATAATTTTTCAATTTCGATAATACAAATATCTCACTGTTAATGCCAACTAATTTCATCCTTTATTGTTAGTTTAAAAATCATCTGAAGTGAATAACGATTTCACATCAATGGAGCATGCTTAAACTGCTTTTAATGTAGGATAAGGAATTTTATCAGAATAGGATGAAAGAAACAAAATTTAATTCTATTCAAATAAACAAAGAAGGTTTTATTTAAATAGAATTTAAAAAAAGTACTATATAAATTTTCAATGAAATGAGTTTATACCCTATTTGTTTTCTATGTCGCAAACAGTTTGTTTTTCCATTAAAGATTGGTTGGATAATGTTCAAGCATTAAAATTGGAAATTATTTCTGAATATGTATACGTTTCATGAAATCACATTTGATATTATCTTGAAGTTAGGTTTGTCACACTTTGTACAGGATTATTAATTTTACCAAGGATGGGTTCAAATAATTATGCTTAAAATTTTAATAATATAAGGAAAACTTTGTGGACGTAATTCACAAAAAATAAAAAACTACTTTTACTATGAAATTGTGATTTGATCAGAAATCATTCTGTTTTAATCCTCATAAAAATGTTAGTTGGCTGTTTTATTATAAATATGAAAAAATAAAATCTTTGAAAAATCCATGCGGCTTTTTAAATTTTATTTAAACTAATTTAATAGTTATTTATTTGTAGTTTATTTAACCTTTTATTTGTTTTAGAACAAATTAAAATTGTGATATAATGAATGTATATCGGGTAACTGTAAAGGAAGTTATAATCAACAATGCATGTTTTAGCTGCCCAATTTTATTTGAAAAAATATAGATGTAATAGAAATTATCAAACCTCATTCTTAAAGGTTGCCAAATAATGTACATACATTGTTTACAAACATCAACAAATCCTAAATTATTATGTATAAAACATTACACACCTAACATGCTTTTACAACTATCCAGAATATTTGAAAATTTATAAGTTACTGTGCAAAAAAGCGTTAAATAAGATCGATCATCCAATCATCGTCCTTCTGCTTTCAGTATACATGACTTTGGGGTGGGATTTTCCACTCTTGTGACACAGGAATATGACCTACTGTCTTATGTCTGGAAGACGAATAAGCGTTATATGCTAAAAGACATAACGTTGATCTCTCAATGTTCAACAATTGCTGATATTGCACAGGTGGCCCTTCACTCCGAAGACCTTGGTCCACTAGGCTATCTCTTAGTCTGCTTACCAATAGACTGTTATTGTATAAAATCTGTTTTGAAAAATGTGATATTGAAAAAAATTGGTGACTATCTAAAATAACGCATCAATTACTATCTTATATGCCTAAATCTTACTCTAGACAATGACATTTAGATCTTTATTGTTACAGGATTTCCCTAAATATATCATCGCATAATAAACAACAGCATATAACCCCACATGTCTGCCACTTCAAGAAACATTCCTGAAATCTTTCAACAGTGTTTCCATGCATGTGTTTAATTGCTTTAGAAAAGACGTTCGTGAAGATGGTGCAGTGTCTGGAAGAGTAGGAATATTTATATCCAATGATTTTCCCAGAACTGTTCAATCATTAAATACTACTCTACAGGCTGAAGCTGTAAGAATGCATACAACTTGTTTGATCACAGTCTAATTTATATTTGCCAACACATATGATCCTCCAAGAGAAACTCGGTGTATTAGTGTATCAGCTACCTGCAACATATTTGTTACTCGGTGACTTTAACGGCCATAATACTTTGTGGGGAAGTGATGATATTAATTCTCGTAGTCGTCAGATAGAGCTGTTCATTTCTGATAGCAGTCTCTGTCTGATTAATACCGGCGTGAAGACATACTTCCACCTACCCACAAAAACATTTCATTCTCTAGATCTTGCCATTTGTATTTCATCAATCCTGCCAACGTTGAATCTGTATAATAGAGATCATTTCTCTCTCCCAGATTGGAGGTAGCAGTATACGACAACGTCTACCTACTTACGTGTAAAGTTGGGCAGATTCAACGCTATTTACACAATTGGAAACTATTGATAATGAAATAGTTTTGAACGAGAGTATTGTGATGAAACCGTTTATACTGTCACTGAAACAATTATCAGTGCAGCTGATACTGCAATTCCAAAATGTTCCTCTTTACCACACATGTCTTGTAAACCATGGTGGAATGATGAATGTCAAAATACCTATAAGAAGCAGTGTAAGCTATGGGGGTTATTTCGGAGCTACCCTACAACGGAGAATCTAATTGTATTTAAGAGAGCAAAATCATAAGCTCGTAGAGCTCGTCATCGAACCCTGATCTCACTATTTTTTTTCGATAACATCTTCCACATCCAGCAAGCAGTGTATGGAGAAAAGTGATCCACATCCCATGTATGGAGAAAAGTGAAAGCAGCCAATGGAATTTATACGGAATTTCCAATGCCTGTTTTAAAAACCGGAGCTGCTGTGTATACTTCTCCTAAGAATGTAGTTAATGTCCTTCGTGAAATTTTCGCAAGTATCACAAGCACCGACTCTTATGCTCCTTCATTTTTAAGAACTAAGTGTCGAGCAGAGCAAAAGATAAATCGTTTCTACCACAGGCAAGCTTTACCTTATAACTGCGAATTACGGATGTTGGAGTTGAAAGATTTGAAGCAGGCCAATAATACTAGTCCAGGACCGGATGGAATAGGTTATTACATGCTTAACATCTAAGTCCAGACTCCTTATCAAACTCATTGCTTTTGTTGGATAAGATCTGCAGTGAAAATGAACTTCCATCTCTTTGGAATGAAGCAATAGTGATTCCCAGTCTAAGGCCTGGTAAGGATACTTGAGATATATGTCTTAGAAGAAAATAAATACATATATATATATATATATATATATATATATATATATATATATATATCAGAATGGCTTCCGTAAAGGGTATTCTACTCTTAATAACATTACATATTTGGAAATTCGTTACGCATTTGTGAGGAGGAACCATCTGGTTTCCATCTTCTTCGAGATAGAGAAGGCATACGACAATACATGGCAATATGGAATACTCCGTTTATTATATGATTTTGGCTTTCGCGGTAATCTTCCGATAATCCTACCAAATTTCTTTTGATCTCGTGTTTTTAATGTACATATTGGTCACCTTTTGCCCAATACTTTTATTCAAACCGAGGGTGTAACCCAAGGCTCTATTTTATGTGTTACTATTTTTAACTTATTCATTAGTGACATCCATTACATCTCACCTCCTGAATATGGCACGTTTTATGTGGATGACCTGCAAACATCTTGTCAAAGCGCAAGCATTCTATTAATTGAAAGACAATTACAAACAACTGTTAATAAACTTGCTGCATGGTGTGCTGAGAATGCTCATACTGTATCTCCTAGCAAGAGTATTTGTGTCCATTTTTGCAAGACCGGCTTCAATATAGATCCTACGAACTACATAAATAATACACCTATCCCTGTTCTTAACGAGATAAAGTTTCTAGGTATAATTTTACCAGAAACTTTATCTCGTTATGTACAAAGATAATTAACCCCAACCGAAAGTTAACCTTTCTTCCGCATGTTTTAAATTTACGGAGGAAGTGCGAGAGATCGCTTAATATCCTCAAGGTGCTTTCCAATACATCTTGGGGTGCTGATCACACGTCACTGCTTCAAATCTACCACTTCAATTATTTTATATCATATTGACAACGGATGTGTAGTGTATGGATTTGCTAGGTCTTCATTTTTACGCAGACTGGATTCTGTACATCACTCTGCTTTGAGAATATGTCCAGGCACATTCTGCACATCACCGTCCAGAGATTTTATGCGATTTATCAACAATTGTCTTTAGACCTGTGGCGAATACAGCTGTCTTTCAATTACTACGCAAAGGTTATGTCTCACAGATAACATCCTTTTCGTTCCTTGGCTTTTACTCCTGCAATAAAGAGATTTTATGATGCTCGCTCTTATAGTATCCAACCTTTTCTCACTCGTATTAAATCTTCTCTTTTCTTGACAGACCTATGTTGTTTCCGTTTCATTAAAGTGGTATCACTTTTCCATCCACCTTGGTATCATCCTCAGATATTTATTATTGATACTTTTAATTAGTTTGAGAATTTGGACTGTACTCCGACGATTTTTCTACAGCTTTTCTCATCACATTGCTATCTGTATTCTTCTTACACGCCTATATTTACGGATGGATGTAAAATGAGAGGACTTGTTGGTTGTTGCATTTTCTTTAACAATGTGAGTTATAGATACACCCTCCATGCGTGCTACTCCATATTTACTGCTGAAGCTGTGGCAATACACCAAGCGCTTTAGCTCATGAATACAGAAAAGTATCATAAAATTTACATTTATACTAACAGCTTGAATGTTATAAAAGCGCTAAAAAATTTTAACATATGTCATCCTGTTGGGTCCAAAATTTTTCAAATTGTAGATTCCTTTGCTGGATGGATGTATGATGTCAAATTCTATTGGATGCCAAGTCACGTAGTTCTTAAGGGCAATGATAAGGCTGATGAAGCTGCTAAATCTGCATCGGCTGTACTTCATCTAGCTGTCAATTTCATAGATGTGAGAAAGGTTATTAAAATCTTTGTTTATTCTCTCTGGCAGGAGTCATGGAACTTGTAGGTCAACAATAAATTGTGTGCCATAATTCCATACGTCACCTTATTAAGAATTTTACCGCTACGAAATGCTGATGTGAAACTTATTCGCCTTCATATCGTACACATGTTTCACACACAGACATCTATTTCTAAGTGAATTGAGTCCATTGTGTGAAAAGCGTGATGAACAATTCACTATTTTTCATATTTTAATTTCATGCCCCGATTTTAAGGTTTACCCCATTTTACTTTTTTTTTATATAGGTCTTTTAACTATGCATGATTTAGTGGGGGAGTCTCCCCACAGAAACCTTTTTGGCTTCTTGAAGGCAATCGGTTTCATTTATTTTATTTAAATTTTATAATTTGAGTTTGGTGAATTTTCATTTTTATTCCTATATTGTGATTTATAGTTGTAAATTATAATTAGAATATAGACCTATATTTTTGTGTTTTAATTGTTTTAATGTTGAGCTTGGGTTTTGTACAAGAATATCTTTAATATTTCATTTTTGGCGCAGCTTGTCCTTTTTGGACCTTCCGCCACAAAAACCAACCAACTAACTCAATCAGAATAATCTTGGTTATTCGTCAAAAAACTTTATTTTTCTATATATAGTAACACTAAACACTTTCTTAAACTCAAAAATATGAATTTGATTTTCAAACTTATTTTTCGACAGTTGCATAAATTATTTAAATGTAATTATATTTACCCAATTTGCTCTATTGATGGCTTAATCGTTTTACCTTTTATCTTTTTGTGCATATATATGCATAAGAGTATAATAAGCAGATTAATAGAATAAAAAACTAATTAAGCTCAAAACAAGTTGAAAAACCTATTCAAAAATTTAAAAGGCATCTCAAAAAGTATTAAGCCTCTTGATTTTTTTAAAAGATTGGAAAATCCTTATAATTTAACATGTTTCGTTAACAACTACAATGAGCATAAAATAAAGTATTCTGATCTACAAAAGAAATTAAAATGGAAAAATGTCTGTTCATCCCCTTTTGGATGTTCTTAACTTTTCCTTTCACGCCCAGGTGATACTTCACATAAAAGTACCAGTTGATTTGCCAAAATTAACTCTTCCGATGACTTGAAGAGATATTCCATGAGCAACCACTTGATGACTTTCTTTGCCAATGAAAACACAAAAAAGGAAATAGAAAGTTGTATGGGTGGGTTAATCGCAGGCGTTTAAGAAAGAAGAAACACGTGGGTCCAGTTCCTGGTTGTGAAGGTGTGGTGAGAAGTTGCCCACACTTTAAATTCTTTTCTGTTTTCGCGTCAATGGCACCTGAAAATGCTTGAATCCTTAGACAAAGCTAAGATAGCATCATGAAGTCTTGCATGCTTAGAGCGATAAATATCTTGATCTCGTGAGGGGTTTGTCTTTGTTTGGTGAAACTATACTTTGCTTACGGCTGTTTCTCCTTCTTTGTAAGAGCTTACAACTACTATGGGCTCGACATTGTAAGATAAATGGCTTTTACTTATGTAACAACGCCAAATTTTCTGGGAGTTTTCTATGATTTGTGAGTTTTATCTGTATTGTAGCTGGAGGAGATCATATTCTCCGATTTTTGAATTTGGTTAATGAAAGTAAAAAAACTACATTATATATAAAAATTTATAAGTGAATAAGAAAAATTTTCAGTATATTTAGAATTCTCAGTATAATTAATGTATTATCCAGAAATTAGTGTCAACCTAATTCTAAACAATACACATACTTTATTAATTCCTGCTGTTTAGAATTAACTCTTCCTAATTGAAAATTTTATTTCATCAATTAATACAAAATTAATTAATCAAATAAATATAATATTTGTTCATTAATTATTAACTTAATTTGACTAACTAGATTAACATTAATTAATAGATTAATAAATTAATTTAATTTCGTTCTTTACTAATCGAAGTAAAATTTAATAAATTATTCTGAATCAACTATCGAAGCATTAAAACTTAAGTAACGTATTTTAAAGTAAATAAAACATAATGAAGTTTTCTACTCTTCAAGTATAGCATGAATAAGCAAGCTAGATAATTAAGATAATATAATTATTCATTAATCCTTGTTATGAGTCATCAGTCTAGGAAAAAATAGGGTTTAAATTTGCACTCAGCTCTGAGATCGTCCACTTAAATCGATTGTCACTTCATCAATTAGATGCTTATTTTGTTTTGAATGACTTCGAGTTACAAAGAATATGCATTTAGAAATTCATTTAATTAATATTAATTATTACTTTGGTCTAAGTGCTTCTAAATTTAATAGCATAAGGAGGAAAATAAACGACAATTAAGGAAATAGTTTGAGAATCAACATTTATATTGATTGTATAAAGAGTAATGAACTACTAATATCTAGGTGTAAATAGTATGAAAAATCTCAAAATTCGAAAAAAAAAAGTCTTTCAGTTTATTTATTTTACTGGTAAATTAGGCAATCCTTTGTAAATATTTGAAATCACTTATGAATTATTGTAATTGTTCTGCATTTAATTTGTTATGTTAATATGCTTTTATTAATTAAAGAGAAAAAATATTGTAAATTTTAAGGTTAAGATATTTGAAAGTTTTATTAAGGGCTACTCATAAGAAATATTTTACAGTTCTAAAAAATTATAATTTATAAAACAGTATATAATCAAGAACTAATATAATCTTCATTACGGCCTACTAGTAAGACCAAGCTCTTTGAAGATGAACATCTCAAGTTTAATCTTATACAATATGTTGAATATATATATACGCTTATTCTTAAGTAAGTTAAAACTAATGGATATTATTGTTCATTATTAACATAAATATTTTATTGACATTTTACTGTGAACTTTTTACATTTTTTAACCTGATCATTACTTCCTGGAACATTTGCAAGCAGAATTTAAATAAGAAAAGGGTGGATAATTTCAATAAAATTTAATGCTCATGTGTTCAAATTTATTTAATTAATGACATCATTGTAACCATTAAATGTATTTAGATTTTCATAAAAACAATTTCACTGTTTTTATCATATAAATATTGTTTATTCATTGATGTGTGTTGATTTTTCTAACAAAAGCTTTATATAGTAGAAAAGATAACATAAAAAGCACTTTTCCAATTACTAATCATGGATTCGAAATAGAACTATGCTGTCCAGAATTACAGATCATGGGTTCAATCTCAATCCCTCTTGATCAGAAGAAAAAAATTTTAGGTACCTCTTTCTGCATCTGTCGAAGAAGATATTTGGGAGTTTTTCATGTATCCTCCCTTGTGATATCTTAGTTTGACCCACTATGTATGAAAAGTTATCCTAGAAAGCATTACTTAGTGGATGCTTATAAGAAGCTTATAATAGTTTTCAAAAGCGTTAGAGTTATCCACTGCAAGATGTCATATTCTTATTTTATCAACTCCCACATCTATTATCGTCCAAAGTTAAAATGGAAGGAACTCATAATAATGCCATTGTTTTTCATCTCCTCGTAAAACAATAAAAGAAAGAAGAATTCTATCTGTCCAGTGGCGATATTTGACCCTCCACTATTTCCTGATGCTGTCTCTAATTGCTACTGTTTTTTTGGTATTAGGAATGTATTTAATTTGAATGTTGTTTCTATCGATTATATACATAATGAGCTTTTTAATAATATATTTTTCAATGAGATGAATCTAATTTAGAATTATAATCAAACAAAAACAAAAATATTTAAAAATCTGGTAAACTGACATGATGGATGATGATTTAAATAAAATGCTGTATTTTTTAAAAATGATATTTATTGCATAAAACACCTAACTTATTATATGTTTCATTATACTTTCTGTTTTATTAAAGTTGAGCAAATATTTTAACCTTAATAATGTAAGAATAACAACTATAAATATTTTAAATTTTGTAAGTTTCAGTGGTATATCAGTGATATATTTGTATATATCCGTGACATTTCCGTGACATATCACTGAAATATTGTAAATTTTATACATCTTAAGATAATTTAAAAGAGGGAATGTTACATAAAATTATAAATTACGAATTTATATATAAGGTAAAAAATATTATATATGACTTTTAGTGTTACACGAATAAATTTACGCTGGAAGTTAAAGAATTTAAACAATCTTTGTTAGTTAAATAAAAATCACATAAGTTGAATAAGTTAAAAATCCAAAAATTTTGTATTAAAGTTTCTTTAGTGGTATAAAAAAATGATATGCATAGTCAAAAAAATTTATAAATTAGTTTTTAAACCTCAAATGAAGATAGATGTTTGAGCGTTGTAAATAGTTTTTGAGTGGTATAGCAAATATTTTAATTACTATGAGAAAATGAAACCAAAATTCTAGCCTATATCGTCTGTTTTTCACTGTAGCTGTATAGACTCGTTAAACTTTCTCATCCAAAAACAAGACCTTGACTTAATCACTGTGAACTTGGAAATCTGGTTTTTTTCATTACATATTTCATATTTCTGACATAATGTTAGTATTCTTTTATTTTGCTTTTATGAGTTGATTGCAATTAACACTGAAACCCAACAAAAGTTATGATAACCATCAAAATAAAAATTTCGATAATGTTAGTTTTAAGAGTTAGAAAAAATATACTCTTAATGCAATACACAAATAAAATAAAACAATTCCATACGTATCGGTGATTGTTTTATTAGGTGACTTTCATAAAAAAACACAAATGAAACAGATGAGTGTTTTAAACAGCTCTTTTCAAAATGACACTTCATGTAGCAGAATATAATGTATTATTTTGGAAACAGCTTGTGCTTTGTGTATTACACGTGTATTGTATAATTGTATTTTTTGTATTATAATGATGTAAATAATATTGTAAAAATTTGTGATTAATATTAGCATTTCAATTTTAATGGAAAAAATAAATTATAACTGATGCTATGATTAAAATTTATTTTAATCAAAATATTTTTACATTAGTTTATGCAACATAAATATGTAAGTAGAACAAATATTAAAAACCGTAAGTAAGAACCGTAAAATTTTAAAAATGTATGATAGTTTTGTATACTAACTTAATTGTTATTTTGTAATTTTCTAAGAAAATAATCAAATAAAAACTTACAAAAATTATGCTGAAAACAATAATTTATACTTTATTTGAAAGTGTATCCATCATTTATTCTTGAAATTCGTGGTTAGGAACACTAAGCAAATTGAATTTTTCGATATCAAATTGGATAAACCTATACCATGCTAAAGGAATCGTAATGAGATATCCAACACTTTATGCCACACTCCAACCCATGTTTTCTAATTATCAATAGTTTTTCATAGTAATTTAATTTAATTCTATTAAAATTTGTGAGAGATTATTTAAAAATTATGTGTTGTCATCTTTTGATTTGCTTATGTATTTACTATATTCAGAAAATGCAAGGAAGCATCAATGTTGTGTTTTTATATATCACTCAATTTCACAATCATTGGCACAACGAGAAAAATGGACAAAAAGTCTTATGGTTTATTTGTCCATAAGCATTAGTTTAGTGTCCATTAGCATTAGTGTCCATTTTTTCAAAATATACTTGGTTGATATTTCCTTGAGTGATTTTAGTGTTACTGGGTATCTTGAAGCAGGAAACTAAAAAAACATGCATTATTCAAGTGCCAAGAGGAGGAGGGTCAATAGCATCGAAAAAAGTTATTATCTTTGACTATCACACTTGTTGGTTACTATCAAATGTTATACAAAGATCAGAGTTGAGGAGGACAACTTTATTAAAATGACTTTATTGAATGACATATCTTATTTGTTAATATATTTTAAAGAGTTTTTCATTTGTGGAGAAAACTTATACAACTCTACTTTTATTTTTGCCCTTTGTCAAAACTCATTCCTAGTACTTTAAACTACCGCTGAAATGAAACGTGGTACATTTCCAGGTCTTCTTATTTGTACTCTTAATGAAAACAATTCGTTTTCTTATGAAAATGAGATTTTACTGCTAAAATCACTAATTTTTTTAAAATTGTGTTAGAATCTAGTAATAATTTTTTTTTCATATATTAATATCGAGTTACTGCATATCATGGTGACATTCAGGGATGAAATCCACAGGGATTCTTCAAAACAGTGACGCTTCACTGTAATGTCATTTATTTGTTGTCATAACAAAATTCATCACACGTGTTCTGTAGTCATTTCATTCAGAATTCACGTCTATATATTAAAAAAAGGATGTGCTTTAATGAATGTGAAAATAAAGAAATATGTATTTGCGATTTGTGAAATGCAAAATTTCATATCTGTTTATTAAATTTTTAGCTTACAAATGAAAAAATTATATACTACATAGAATTAATAGAATTATTAAAAACAAAATAATTACTGCTTTACTTCCTTTCTGAAATGTTTTTCCTTTGGCTTAGCACATAGTCGTTAAAACATTCAATACATATAATTAATTTAGATTTCATTTTTTGATTTAAGAAAAAAATAAATTTTATGAATAAATATAAAATATAGAATGCAGTTTGAAATTAAACCTGCATTTCAGAACAAAAGCTCGCATTTCTTTTATTTTAAGTTCAAATTACTGATTTTAGAGCATGACCTTATAAATACCTCTTTTCTAAAACCAGAAGCAATTCATTTTCTCAGTTCGGTTTACTTGCTTTATTGCAGGAAATAGATGCAACAACATATAAATTAATCCTAATCAGTTTTTCTATGAATACTTAGTAAATTTGTTATTTGAAATTCAACGAAATTGAATTATCGTGGTATTCTTGCAGCTGGTATTCTTCAAAATAAAGTAAGATATTGTATTATATAAATTGATGTGAAATGTTTCACTTTTTCCAACACACTCAAATTTTGTTTTTATATATGTATCTTGGCTATAAGATTACGATGTATATAAATTCAGCGGATAATATGATAAAAATTTCGTGTAATTTCAAATTTCCGAAATTAATTAATAAATTGTAAACATCAATAAATTGTAGGGTAGTATTTATTAGAGAGTTCTTGAAGTTGATTAAATGTTAAAAAAAATTGTAGTGTTCTTTATAAAAATTAAAGTTCATGTCTATTGATTAACACAATATAAATAAAAAAGATAAATTGAAAAAATGTTCGAGTTGATGAGTAAAATAAACCCAATATTAAATCAGAAATGTAAAAACTTAAAACTGCTTAAGACTTCATGTGTTTTTATTCTTTGCAATAAAAATTACATTGTTATAATATAATTTTTACAAGTTCGTGTGTCTTAGATATTTCAAACACATTACTTTTGACTGTAAGCGTTCCTAATTGACTGTAAGCGTTCCGTATTTACTATAGTACCAAAATTTCTCAGTAAATTAAAAAAAAAATTTATTTTTAACTCAAAAAATAATTAATAATAACTGCATAAGACAAACTATGTGCATTTTTTTCGAAAAATGCATATCACTCTTACAAAATTTCACTTTGCTAATGAAGTTTACTCAAATAATTTCGTTTCAATTATTTATTTCTAAATAAATTTAGTACAATTTTTGATAAATTTTTATAATGATATAATGTTATGATAACAAAAAATTGGACTATCAGAATCTATTAAAAAACTATTTTTGAGACTAGGAAATAGCAGGTTCAATTCTGTCGAAACAAAAGATTATTTTGCTGACGAGCTTATAAGTTTTAACAGATTGCAACAAAATGTGGTTGGTAAATTTTTAAAAATAGAAAAAAATTCAAGTACATGCATCGTCCGTTGAATATGATTTGAAATATGACCGTAGGCATCTCTAGTACTATAACAAACAGTGAATAATAATGTGCATTAATATAGGCTCTTCTTATGAGAACATACATGCAGGCATATGTGCTCAAATTTCTTAAATTTCATTCCCCTAAATATTCCTACTTACAAGTAAATATTAACTTAAATATTAAAAAAGCTGATATTTTTATTTTTGCAGAGTGAAAGATGTTTGATCTAAGTATCATTGAAAAATTTATTCTTCGCTTAAATGTGAATCACACTAATTTTTCGAACGTTGATCTCCAATACTCCCACAGAGTATCAGTTGTTTTTCCACATTACGTCTAAATAATCACTTTATCGCGAACGCCTACTGTATGGAAAAAAACACTGCTCTCGAAACGCTCAGGATTACTAAGATCAAACAAATGAAAAATTACTATTGTGGATGAGTTACTGATAGTAATTTTTAACTGAATACGATTTCAGATTCTTTCAAATGTACCGTGCAACTTCTCTCACATTGTGCATTGTTGTTATTCAAATGATACTCGTAACTTAGTCAATTTGAAGTCTTCATTTTGTGTCGAAATGGGAATTCGGCAATTTGTCTGATGAAGTTAATATATCGAATCAATAATTCAATTATTTTTATGGAATTATAGAATAAAATTTACACTGTAAACTAAGAGATTGTTTTTTATCATTTATTTAGATTTAATTCCTTATTTCAGTTGAGTTTAATGCTCTCAATTGGTAGTCTTATAATAAAAATGAAAATGTATAATAGTGGTAATGGTGCGTATATATATAAAAAAATTCCTCAAAATTATATGCTATTTATTTTCTAAACATTACTTCATATCATTCTTGAATATTTCATTAAAAATATTTACATATATCATTTAAGTATTGATTTTTCAACACAATCTGCCAATTATTTTTAATTAATATTAGTTCTGAACAGTGAGCACAGAAAGAGAATCAAAATATTTGTCCGAAAATCAACTATATTTAATTTAGTATTTTTCAGATTTTCTCATTTCATGCACTACATTTGTTCAGTATTAAAAAAATCCTATATTTACATATTAAGTAGTAACTTTAAACTATATAAAAATTTATAATCACTGTATGTATATTTTCAGCTCAATTATATAGTACTATTTTTATGAGGCATTTTTTAATATATTTTTGTTCACAAATTTTTCTCTCAAAATTAATTATTCTAATATTCTTTCTCATTTCACCTTACACTGTATTTTACTGGACAATTTTTGAAAAATATAATTTTAATGGAAGAACTATTAATTTTGCGAAATATATATTTCATTTGCTTATAATTCAAATGTATATTTCATTCAAGTAAATATCTTTATGTCCCTAAATTTCACTTATTTACTTTTTTTATCTAAGTTTTGGATTTTATTTTGTGGGATTTTTAATTACTTGTTAATTATATACTAAGTGCCTAAAAATGATTTTATTCTTCACTCTACTTTTTTTCTTTCCCTATTACCCAGTATCTAGATTATATTAATATTATTCTATGAGTACTTTTGAAAGGGGGAAATATATATCGCTTTAATCTTTCAATTTCTTAACCTAAAATGACTATTTTTATTATTTAATTATATATTTTAAATTTAATACTAGAATTCAAATTTGAGTGTTTCCTGTCATGTTTTATCTATTTAGAATAGGTCAAGAAATTTTCTTATATACTTAACATTGATTTTTAATTTACTTGTAGGAAAATATTTACTATAAAAATCCGATTAAGATATTTTTATGTTACACATTAACTAATATTAAATAAAGGTTATTAATGCATAAATGTTAATTAAATTCTATTCAATGCTTCTATATCAAAACGTCCCTTTGGTTATATCAACTATTTATATTTTATCATCTCTCAATCTCTATTTTGTTTTAAAGTTAAATATTTTAGATTTAAATGTATATTAAAATTAATATGGACTCAGTTGATATGACTCCTACAAATTGTTTATCATTGACTTTTTATTAATTTGTAATTAAAGT
>JAPDSC010072289.1:657861-684992 GCA_026290005.1 Latrodectus geometricus | reverse complement strand
TATCAAAAGACGAAAGAATTGTCTGAAAATTTTTATCGTGATCTTTATTTGGAATGTATCTCTGGAGTAGTATTTTTTCATCTGTCTTCATTATTCATTGTCATCTATATTTAGGAATTATGTAACTTTATTTATCTTCAAAATTGAATTTCCTTAAAAGCAAAAAGGTATGGTGAATATTAACTCAAAAGTTTAGTGCATATTTAGAAAATTCTGGTTTTTTTATCTATATTTTGAAGATAAAATTCACTACTTGAACATCATTTATTTTAAAATACAACAATTAGATTTAATAATCTCGTAATACTTTGGGTTATTAATCCACCAAATTGGTAGTGAAATCAAAGTTTTCGAGAAAGGACGTATATTCGATAAGAGGAATGAGGCCAAGGGAAAGGCCTATGCTTGTCTTTTCATGAGGTTACATATTTTATTGCACATTTTCCACGCAAATTCTTCTCTGCGCTTGACTGCTTTTAGTTTATCGATGGACATGACTGTTTTGGTGGCTATTCGTTCCGTCTCGAACTGAAGATTTCCACTAACTGTTGTTTATGCGATTATGGGTGAGCTATAGACATTAATCATCGCGACTTGTGCTCCACATTATTGTTTTGTTTTCTAGTATAATTTGTACTTAGAAATACTTAGAGGCTAGAAGACAAAATCCTTCTAAGTTAGATTTTAATTTTCTTTAATTATGGAAAAATCACATTTCTTTAAAAGTTAATTTACCTTATCATAAAATTTGTTATTTTTCATCATTTATAATAATTGATAAATAGTATCTATGTTGTCCAAACTCATAGGAACAATCCTAAAATTTGTGTGATTTTCTTTAGTTCGATATAGAAAGACAACCCATTGTAACAGGAATTCCAATAATGGATTAAAATAGCTTATATATTCAGCCATATTGTTGTTTCCCATATTATATATATTGGCTTAAATATTCAGCCCTGTTTCGATACTCATTTTTGATTACATTACCTTATAATTTTAAAGTGCTGCCTTGTGTACACGTAAAGAACTCAAAAATGTTTTTCATTGTTCTCATTATATATATATATATATATATATATATATATATATATATATATATATCATATAAGTAAACTCCATACCTTTATAAAATTATCATCATTTTATGTAACTTGATAGATTGATACCAGGGCCTCAGAATTTTATAACACATCAAAATTTGTTAATAGAAGAGAGTTCTGACTCAGTGAACCTAAAATTAAAATAATATGATCTTTATTCAGTAATAGTGATGTGTTAAATTGCATGGTATGTAAGGAAACGGTTTTTCATCTTTTACTGTTATTCATTAAATAATTAAATTATTATAATCTAAATCATTAATAAAAACATATTAATCTTCAGTTTTTTAATGATACCTCGATTAATTTTGAATAGTCTAACATTATTAGAAGCAATACTTTCTATATATTGAATTAAATTATTGTATCAAAACTTTGATAATAATATTTGTATAAATGTTATAACTTGTAAGAATCGACATCGTTCATAGTAATAAAGCTGTGAAACCAGAAATAAAAATTTATCCATCCGATGTATGAAATTATTATCTAAATACTCAACATTTTATACATTCAGATAATAATTTCATATGTTTATGTAAAAATTTCATAATGAATTATATCTAAATGTTGAATATTTTCCTATTATTGTTGAAACCTATTAACAATGCATGACAAAATTTTATTTTAAAAATTTGCTGAGTCAACAATTATAATAGATATTGGAAAATTAAGTAAGTTAAAATTTCTCCCCTTAAAGAAAAAATTTTAATCTCACCATTCGCATTTAATCACTGGATTTGGAAATATTTTTCCTTAGAAGATTCAGATTAAAAAAAAAATTAGAACTCAAATTATTTAAGTTAAGGTATTTGCAAATGATTTAACGGACATTTTATTACAAGTGAAATTTATTATTAAAACGGTTCCATGACATCGCTTTCCTTTTTTTTTTCAAGGATTTCATGATAAAATATTCAGTAAAGTTACATAAATCTCGCATTGTTTGCATCAGGAAAAGCGGATTTAGAGATAACGATGACACGCGAAGCAAAAAAAGGAAATAGTAATGTTCCCATTTTATTGACAGCTGTGCATATAAACCAATAAATGGGGAGCCATCACATTTTAAGCGTTCTTCTTCGTTGAATTTTACGAGTTTCGGATTAAAAGGTTAAAAAAGAAAACAAATCTATGTAGAACTTGGATAAGCTAAGATTTGCTATGTTTCACTTTCTGTTCATAATCCTCTTAGAAACTGCAATAGAAATGGGAACAAAGTTACGAAATCTACAAGTAATTCACTGTCTGGAAGTAATTTTCTTTATTTCAGGAAATAGAAGTGTGACACCCGTGATTTATTCTTGTTATTATAGTTCAAAGCTTATCGAAATTTATTATTGATACCTTGCAGTTTATATTAATTTTTTTGATTTTCAACTGTTAATTAATTTTTGTACATTCATCATTAATTTTCTGTTATACAAATATTCATTGATTTTCCTGCATATTCAACATTGATTTCCTGATATTCAAATATTCATTAATTTGCTGCATATTCATCATTGATTTTCTAAAATTCAGCTATTAATTAATATTTTATATATTCATGCCATTTCTTTCATAGTTTTGATACTTGCACATACAGTCACAGGCTTTGCTACATGAACATATAGTTGAGGAGTCTACCCTACGTTTGTTTGATATCCTTTTTAGAATATGAAAATATACATGATATTATTATGAAGGATACTAATTTATCTACAAATAAAATCCACCATGTTTCTATCTGTCATCTTAAACTCAGTGGTTGATTCCAGCGAATTGTTGGCATTTTGTAGCCAATACTGTACAATACAGCTCTTTTTTCAATCCAATACCAGTTATAATACTTACGATGTAAAAAATTCTTGTTTAAATGTGTTTTTATAATTCTGTTTAAATCAGTGATAGCTTTCAGTGAGTCGGAGCCTTTTTGTAACCTACACTATTATAAAGTAGCATTTTTTCTCCTCCAATAAGTCAGATAATATTTAGAATGTAAAAAATCTTGTTTAAATAATGTGAGATTTTTATACATATATTTGTGTAAATTACACTATTTACCTTCGTTGTAATGAAATAATAAGTTGTGAAAGTTGGGGTCACATTCCATTCCGCTTATAAAGCTTTGTTATATCCTCATTTGGTGTGAAATGAAGCGTAGGAAAGAGGCTAAGGATACCAGCAGGCTAAAGATATCTGTAATTTGCAAATGAAAGCGCCCAAGCAAACACTATTACTAAGCAATTCAACGATTTGTGAATTAATAATTGCGAGATATTTTGAAGACAAAGAGACCTGATCTTAAGATTTTCCGTCTCTAAATGATACAAAATGCCTTAATAGTTTTGTATTTTCAATAACGTATTTAAACAATTCATTGCGGCTTAGTTGGTAGAGTCAAGAAGTATAATGTGGCTCTTTTTTATGTTTTAATCGCATTGTACCAAATTTGAACAAATCATTTAAGTTTCATATGCACTGAACCAATAAAAAAATCCTTTGGACATTAAATTATATTGATATTATCTTTTTTTTCGAATTAGTGATGTTTTCTAAATTAAAATTATCCACCAATAAAAATTTCTAATTGGAATGTATTTTGATATTTGATGTTAGTAAATTTGATAACTTATAAAGTAAAATTGTGAAAACGTTTTAGCTGAAAATGACAAAAATATTGAACTTGTATGCTAGATAATTCAAATATTTATAAATTTATAATTGCATGTGCACAATTAAAAGTTTTTATAAGTTTCCGTCAAATTCTATTTATTGAAACTGTCAGCTTTTTGCTAAAGGTAAGAAGTATATTTATAGTTGGATTTTTATCTATAACTTCTCTGTCTTATATCAAAGATCTATTTTCTGGATTTAAACCAGTCAGGTTTAAATCCAGAAATGATGTGCATACTCTTGTATCATTATCAACAACTGTTTCCTTAAAATCGTTGGGATGCTTTATAGATAATGATACTGTGTGTTTTCCATAAAATATCAAATCAGACACTTCTTTTAAGAAAATATTTTTCTTTAACCATCAAAGTATATAATTTCTTGCATCAAATTACTAATAAGTGATATTAAGCACTGTATAACTAATATAAACTTAAATAGTTAAATAAATTCTCTATAAATCCTTAGCGATGAATGTTGTTAAACCCACATATAAATTCTAATTTTAATAAATTTTCTCATTGGTAAATTCAAGTTTTCATAAAGAGTATGCACTTATGATAGTTATTTTTTGTACTTGTGTTGAAAGTTCTGATATTAAACTATATACTAAGTTAATATTTTTAACCTTGACTGCAAAGTTGTTGAATTCTCATTATAAGTATTAATACTGAAGACAAAAGTTTCCAGCTCTAATAATGTAATTTTTTTATTTTAAGGTTTAATTTCATACACAATTTACTAAACAAACACAACTCTTTCAGCTCATTCAAAAATAAACAAAACTCTTTTGATTCAATTACTAACAAACACAGCTCCTTCAGTTTTCAATGCACATTGTTTAAGCTAACGTAACACCTTAATGCTGTTAGGCTGAAAGCATATATGATTGTGTTTATTTAATATCTACCTTGTTTGTTTTCAAAGAAGATTTATCACAAATGATGAGATCTCTCCTTGTATCGCAAATGATTAATGCCAGAAAGCTTTGAAATACCCATCGTGGCATATTTTCATATAGAAACCCAGAGTTAGTCTTCCTTTCTTCAATAGGTGATAGGATCAAGCACTTGGAACCCAAGAGCCCGATTCTACTAAGAGCTAACAAAAGAGAACACTTTTGATTACATATATATATATATTGACATGTTAGCTGAAAATTACAAAAATAATGTGACTATAAAATTATTTTATAGTCACATTAAAATAGTGAAAATGAGACCGTTACTGTTTCCACTAAAAATTAACACACATTGTTATTCCAATTTTATTATGTTTCTATTGTTGTTTTAAAACCAAATTTTGTAAATGAATTTTTTTTTTTTTATGTGACAATTCTATCTAAGTATGTCCGCCTTAAAGTCTCCTTTAACATTTGGAAAAAATCGGCGGGAAAATCATTTATCTTAATATTATGTTGTTAAATAATGAAAGTACGTATCATTTAAAGCACTTATTTATTCTAATGTCGAAATTAAATTCGATTTAATTTTCAGAAAAGGAACTATATAATTTTAATAAAATATAATTGAAATTGAAAAAAATTGTAACTGTTTGTAATGCTGCCATCTACTGTTGTTGTAATGAACTAAGCAACTTTATATTTTCAAAACTTGCTAGATATTTTTACTTAAATTTAAAATTTGCATTAACAATTTTTCCAAATAATTTAAATTTAATTTTAATTCTATTTTCTTTTATAGTTTTTAATGATGCCAACATGGGTAAAAATATTTTAATGGTATTTATGTAACACATTTATTTTATAGTCAAAAATGGTCCGCAAATATTTATACATTTATAAATTATTATAAACATTTAATAACTTTTAGTTCATTTTTTATTATTATTTTTATCCTCAATCATAATCATCATTTACCAATAAAATAATAATTAGTAATCATTAGTTACTGATAAATAATTTTTTGATAACTAAACAGTTATAATGAATCGTTAAATGATAATAAATTGATTACCGCAGAATATTTTTACATTAAAAATCTGAGAACAAAATATAGAAATAAAATATTTTGTTTTCAATTTAAATTTTATGGAAAATTCTATAACTATTATAAAGTGTAAGATATTATTCATTACTTACGTGATTAATTTTTACTAAAAAATTTTATTTTTTGAATGATAAGAGTTGTTTTTATTTTGTATATCATCATGTAAATAATCTTAATATTATATATTTCCCTTAAACGAACTATTTTTTCATTAGGTTTCCGTCATGTTGATGAACTGATGCAAAATTTCTTGGATTAGAATGGGTACATGGTTGATCGTTATTGGTAAGAGAAAGTTTAGCTGTGTTTTTCATTATGAAAATAATATTTCTAAAACATTTATTAACAGCAATAACACTTAGAATAGTAAAAAATTAAAATTAAATAACTTGCCTTATAAATTAACTTTAATTCCTTATTACTCTGAATAGTTTAAGTGGATTTATTTACTTATATTTTTATTTTTCAGTACAGTATTTTATCTAAACCTATCTTCTTACATAAGAATTTACATATATAGTTAAAAGCACAGGAACTATGATTAATGAATATTTTAAAATAAAAATGAAGTAGATTATTAATTATAAAATAAAAATAATGTTTTATCAGTGCATAAATTAGCACGGACTTTGGAAATAATTCCTGTTGTTTATAAAAGAAAATAAAAAAATAATTAGTATTCTTTTAAATAGAATGTGCCAAAAAAGATTATTGACAGTTAATTATATAGTTTATCGAATAATCTCAAAAAATCAATATATATATATTTCCTTGATTATTAACAATAATTCTATTCTGTGTAATGTGACTTATTCATATTTAAATATATTATTTATGATAGATTGTTATGTTTAGAGAGAGGGTTGCCTCATTAAATTTACAGGTGAATCAACATGCAGTTAGGATTTTATTTCGAATCGTTGGTGATAATACGGGATATAATTTTAAAAGATCTTTTGTGTATAAGAAAATAAATTTCCTTGACGAATAAGCAGAACACTGTCAAATTCAAAAATAAGCTGTAAGTTTTTATTTAAGTTTTTTTATTTAATGATAAACACTACTTTCATTTACCAGGTATAGTAATAAAAAAGTTACTTAACACTGTCTGTTAATACATTTCTTTAAATATTATTTTAAAAACTTAAAGTATTAATCTTTATGTAAATACACTTGAAGAATGATCTTTTATGTTGATCTGATGTTGTGTTATTTATTTCTCTGATGTTAATAAAATGAGTTCTTTCCTTGTAGGCATGTTTCTATTAAATGGTGCAAGTGGTGCTTCTGATGATAGCGTAAGTGTAGTAATATCCAAAGTTTTTTGAAAATTTTGACAGTTTTAGCCAAAAATCGATAATTATAAAAAATTGTATTTAATTAATGTGTTTAATTATAAGTTAAAAATAATAATAATGTTAACAAAATAATAGCATAATTAATTAATTATAAATCAATATAAAAAAATCTGTACAGTTTATTTACAAAGAAGTTTCTTTACCAATTAATTAATGATGAGTTATTTCATACTTTTAAGGAGTCGGTATAAATTTACCGGCAAAACTCAGTTTGTGAAATAGATAAAAGAAATGCTAAAATAGACATTTCCTCACATTTTTAGGAAAATAAATTTAAGAAAGATGGTAATGCTCAGAATTATGAAACATGTGGTTATTAAATCACCACTCTTTTTTTATTTTGAAAGGATCGTTATTTAAAAAGTTTAAAAAAAAATGCGATTAAGCCATAAAAACTTTTTTTAACATTCGTTTATAAACAAAATACTTTTCTTAGAAGATTTGTAACTTAAATATAGTTTTATCACACCTGTGTGTTTTAAATACAACATATCATTTATTATCAATATTAATATTAATATATAATTTGGAGGGCTCCTATAAAAATAAAATGTAAGATTTATTATTATTTATTTGAATAAAATTGGAGGCATTTCAGTTTTGAAGAAATAGTTTTGTTCAGTATATTCCTTTTAATTCTTATTATATATTATTGACATTTCTTATTTTAAGCATCCACATTTAGAATACTGAAATAGTTATTTATTAACTAGATGAAAAGTGAGTGGATATAAACTAATATTTTAACCATATGCTCAATGAAAATTTTAAAATTATATTTGTTTCTAGTAATGAATATTGAAAATAAATTAATGCAAGTGCTTACTGTTACCATTTAGTAAATCATGTCTATATTAATCAAAACTATGCTGAATACAAATAACCTTATAAGATTTATTTTATTTAAAAAAATTCTATATTTAAGTGAGTCCTAAAATAAGTTTTACATAAATCTGTAATATAATGGGCGGAATGAAATTTATTAATTCATTTATTAGAAGCAGAAATCAATTGCTTTCATTAACAAAAAAAAACTGAGTTATATATATATATTTGAATACTTTTAAAAGTATAATATGAAACTCGTTATACATACTTTTTATATTATTTGTTACTATTATTTAGCCTAGTTGTTTTATTTCTAGTTTGAAAGAGCAAAGCTGTACATGGAAGCATGCGCAAAGCAGGAGCTTTTCGCCTCTGTGCCACCACTCAATTTCACTTGTGACAACAAAATTGCTGGAGGTTATTATGCAGACATAGATACTGGTTGCCATATTTTCCACTTATGCGCGCCAAGCAATCTGCAAACTCTCACAGACCATCCTTTTTGCTGCCATCCAGAGCTAGTATTTGATCAGCGATTCCTGGTCTGTGATCGTCCCGAAAATGTGGACTGTCCTGTATCCTACAGATACTACAGTGACCAGTTCGATGGCCCGGTCAAAGTGCAAGAACGGGAAGAGCAAGAAGCCAAGAACCAGAATAGGCAGTCAAGGGAAAATGAAGCTGATACTGATCTCTCTGAAGAGGAACTGGAAGAGAATGACAAATCATCAGAATATATTGATGATGAAAACTCAAAGACTGGTGACTTATTGGTTGAAATTCCTGGAAAAGCAGTGACTCTACCTCCTGCTTTTAGGCAATGATAATAATTACCATAGTTAATAATTTATTTTCTTTGCCAAGGAACTTCCAATAAATTCGTCTGGCTCATATGAAAAGTTTTTACAGTTTTCGAAGTTAAGAAATTCATCGGAATTGGAGGTTTTTATTTTGTTGAAGTTCCTGTAGAACACTTAGACTTTAAGAAATGTGACAAAAATTTAAAAGTGTATTGCAAATATTAATATTCAATTGTAATTATTTTTCAAGTGAAAATAATTTGAGACGTAAACTGCCAGAAGTGCTCCCTATAAAGCCTACTTATATTTTAACAGTTCCTGGAAAAACAATATTAAAAATGATAAATTTTGCTTTGCAATGTTTCTTAAGGTTCTAATACATGTTAGTTTATTGAATCTGGCATTTTTTCTTTTTATGCATGATTAATGTTTTTAATTCCATATTTATAATAAATTGGACTAAAAATTTATGAAATACATATGCTGTTAAATATATAATAACTGGTTTTTCTCTCAAATTTTAATAATAATATAAGAGCTGCATTTTTTAGGAAAAAAAGCTTATTTATGCTTTGTCTAATATATTCTTAATTGGCCAAGTAGGGGACACCTGTTTCATGTAAATGGCAGTTATAACATGTGTGAAATATAAGTTTCTGTATTAATATGTTTTAATAACCTCTGCCCTTTCTCGTGCCAAATATATACCCTGATACAATAATTGTTTTAATATAGTAATGATGTTTACGGAAAATTTGTTATTGACATAAATGTATTTCTGTACTGCTTTTTCTATTTATGTATTAACTAAATCAATATTTGAAACCTAAATGCTTCCATTTATGTTAAGTAAAATTTTTTGATCTGAAGTCTCATTTGATTTTTTTATTCTCTTGTGATTCCGTTTTCATTATAAGCCTAACATCTAAATGTGACTTATGTACAGGAATTAGGGGTTTCATAATTAAATGCTAAAAAATATGACACTTCTATTTTAACTGTCAATATCTTATCAACAATTTCATAATTCACAACTTACATATTCTACATAAAAAAAAGATTGAGAGCATAAAGTTTGGGTAAAAGCATTTTTCAAAAAAATTTGAACCCTTTTTAATAAAGAATAAACTATGGAGAACATAAACCGCAAGTTAACTAGGAACAATGCTGTTTGTCTTTTGCTTACGTTAAATTTCTGTAAATTCATTGTTATTGATAAAAATACCCTTAAATTAAGTCAAAAGTACTTTTTAAAAAGGCTGAATTGAATATTAAATCCTGTGAAAGAATCACTTAGAAGATATGAGTAAAAGTCCACCAAATTTCTAGGTAAATGTTTCGAATGTAAATGTATTGGAACATATCATTTGATTTAGTTTTACACAATGACAGAATAAACACTTAAAAATATTACACAGCTAATCAATCAGAATCAGATGTAATAAAATATCGATTTGGATCTTCGACTTACCCCTGTAATTCGAACCACGTTTCATCTGTTGAGAAAAACTAAAAGCTCTATCAATGATGTAGTGCCATGGTGTTTAGTGTCTTATAAGCGAATTTTCTGCAACAGAATAAATTTTACTCTTATTAACCTGACTGAAAAAGTTTAGATAATTTTTTATAAGAACTGATACTTGTTTACCAACTTGTTATTTTTTTGTTTACTATATTTAATTTATAAAACAAAAGGCACAAATACAGTTTGGAAGTTAAACTGTTGGTTACTGTAAACAGGTTTCATGCAATTTCAAGTCAAACTAATTCATGCTATGTATTTTATCAATTATTTTTATTCTAAATGTATACTCGTAAGATATGCACTATTGTTACAAGATATGGGGGGGGGCATAATTAAGTAAAATATCTTACAAAAATAGATTTTTACCGAATTACGTCACTAATATAAGATATATATGTCCATCTTCAAATTAAAAGTTTTTAAATTCTGTTGACATTTAATTACAAGTATGAAAAAGTAGCAGTAGAAGGTAAATTTTACAAATTATATAAATGCAAAACTGTCTTTTCTCTCTTTGAAGAAGTTCAAAATATATATAATTATGTTACGAAAGATTGTGACTGATAACTATTGTTGCTTATGTCGTCTAAACATCTTAATAACTTTCTATTTAAAACCCTATGTTTTGACCCGAAGAAAGCCCATCAAAGAATTTTTTTAGTTAGACGAGATGATCAGTTTTTAAATCTGATCATTTTCGATAGCTCCAACCTACGGAAATAAGAGGATTCAGAATAATCTAATGAAATAATAACACCCATCTCTTTGGAAATAATGTAACAAGTTCAGTTCGGTAGCAACTGTTTAATAAATGAGATAAGAATGCTCTATTGATGTATTCACAGATTATCAAGAAAAACACAAAGATTTTTTTCATGAAACCTCTATTTTCTGTGAAACAGAAAATAATGGTTTTGCATAAGAAAAATTAAAAATAGAATAGAGAGCTTTAGAGTCTTGTATATGTGAACATTTGGATGTGTGAATATTGGACATGTTATAACATGCTGTACATACATGTGAATACGATCCTTTATCTGTGAAAAGCATTTTTGGAAAACAATAAGCTCTTTGTTATGAAAAAAAACCCTAAAAATTCCAACTGTTACATTATATTAACTTCGCAAATTCAAAGTGAGGCAATCAAAAGATGTAATGGTATAAAATCATTAATTCGGTGTTATCATTTTAAACAGAATCATGTAGTTACATTTATCCAATTCATGGATAACTTCGTGGCAGTTTACAAAACATTTTATTGAGACAAATGTAGGTCCTGTGTAACTAAAGACACCAGAAGGTGATTTTGATGATTTAGATATAAGATAATAATTTATTGCCTTAACATCCCATGATGCACTTTACACAACCTTTCTGAACTGAAATTCTGATTTCAGTGCAAATTTACAGAATCCAGCAAGTAAACACGTTATCCATCAACATTTATGCAGTATATAAACGACTTTTTCTCTTCTATCTTAATCCATGTCAAAATTGACTCGTTTTTTAACGGAAAAGCATGAAGTTTCTATTGATTTGTTGCTAAACCAACGATTCATATTTACTGTGAGACGCTTTCCCTTACTATCTCTTTACTACGGGAAGAGTTTCTGCCAAATCGTCTGTGCCTGTCTGTTGCCATGGTAGCCAGACACATTCCATTATCGACAAAAGTAACTAGAAGAAAACTACCAACTTCAGTTTACTGAACTCCTTGAGAATAACATAAAGCACTAAACTAAATACTCTCTTATTACTATAGCAGCCGCTACTAACTAGACTATTTGGAAAGAGCTGTTCTTTGGTAGACAGACAAAATTTTTTCACTTATTGTCTCTCGGTTTTTCCGGGTGCAAATGGCTTTGTTTTATTCCCGAAAAATTAGCAGTCATATTTCCAACAGGTAAAGGATAATGGATATCTTCAGCTCACCTGATTTTAATAATATCAGGTTCTTTATCTCATAGTTTCCAAACCTATTAACAATATCTCTCAGTTGTAATCTTCCCATAAAAATCACAGGTATTACAGTACTATTCTATTATTATAAAACTTTCATCATACAAAAAAAAATCCTTTTGCCTAAGATTTATGATGTAGCCTATTATTTGCACCTTATCAATTGTCAATTTTCTAATAGCAAAATATTTTTACAAGTGTGCTTCAGCATTAGAAATTTCTATCAGAACACACTGATATACTGACTGATATTATCTATGTTTTTTACTGTTTCAAAATATCCAGCATCACAACATTAATTCAACAAGAAATGTGCACCATCAATTTTAGAAGAGGTATGGCAAATATCTCTCTGCAATAGATTTTTATAACGAATAAGTACATTAAACTTTTTACACGTTCTGGTTTTTATTATTGAAAACAGCATTATCTTATGTAACTGATATATTGCTTATAATTTACATAAAGGGAGTATGAAATTTAAACATTAATTTAACGGTGATGTCAATTTGAAAATATTCAGCCTGTAAGTTAATATATTCAAAGAGATTTTAAAAAAAAAAACTTTATTCTATGATCTTACCTAAAAGTTTTATGAACCATTTTCTACATCGTTAATCAAAATTAATTAGTACGAAAATTCATCACAATTATTTCTTAGGTTAAATGTAATTTTTTGTCCTAAATATGAAAATATTGCAAGATGTATTTTCTTATCAAAAATGAAACATTCTGCAATAAGAATAAAAGTTTAAAAAGTATTTTAAGCGACAAAAACGCGACTTTGAATGAACTCGGTTCTCAATAATAATTTATAGTGAAAGAAATTATAAATTCAAAAGATTAGTAATAGAAATATTTTTATAATAATTTTTAAAATATTTTCATTTTTTACCGTAATAGGTTTATTTTATCATAAAAATAATATTATTTTATCTTTGAAATAATATTTTTTATAATAAATTACCTCATTTACATAATAAATATTGTGAAAAATATTGAAAGAGGTATATCTGAGGATACAATGATAATTAACAAAGTATTACCACATAAAATTTTGTATTAATCATAAACTTTATTATAAAAGTGTAAATGTGCACATTTTTTAAAGATTTTTAGTGACGATGAGGTGCTTCAATACATAATAAATGGAATATTCTGGGTTCTCAAAACAACAGAGATTGTATTTTTAAAATTGTAAAATTATTAACTAGAATAAACTAATGTAAAATAATAATTTCATATCGTTTGCGTGATTGATTACCAAAAATTAATTTATATGAATAAACCACTAAATGTTTTTCATTTATTGTACCAAGAAATGAGTTTAAGTGATTATATTATTTGTTTCAATAAAAACTTTAAAATTCTGTCAATTTTATTGGGGGAGGGATTATATGAAATAATTTTTTATTTGAAATCAATGCTTTCAATCGATCTTTATTTCATAAAGATTGATTGAAAAAAGATTTATAATCTTTATTTTATAAAATTTTCTAATTATTATAAGCTATGATGAAAACAAATTATTCCTTTTTTAATTTATCAAGGTTGTTTTCAGCCGATTATTTTTTTGCTCGTTTAACCTTCCTCTTAAAATTTTATTGGATTTTAATTATAATCAAACTATTCAATGGAGGTTCTTTTATAAATTCGAAAGTCACTCAATAATTTGGCTCTTCAAGGTTAGTTAGGTCCAAGAAAGTTTAGCTGCGCCAAAAATTAACTTTTAAATATATTCTTGTACCCAAGCTCAACGTTAAAATGATTAAAGCACAAAAATATAGGTCTATATTCTAATTAAAATTTATAACTATAAATCATAAAATATGAAGGAAAATGAAAATTTCCAAACTCAAATTATAAAGTTTAAATAAAATAAATGAAATCAATTGCCTTCAAGAAGGCAAAAAGGTTTCTGTGGGGAGACTCCCCCACTAAATCATGCATAGTTAAAAGGTCTGTATGAAAAACAGTAAAACGGTAAAGGTTAAAATTAGGGCATGAAATTAAAATATGCAAAACACTGAATGGTTCATCACACGTTCCACACCATGGATTCAATTCACTTAAAAATAGATATCCTTCTATGAAGCATGTGTACCATACGAAGGCAAGTAAGTTTCATATCAGCACTTCGTAGCAGTAAAATTTTTAATGAGGTTACGTAGAGAAATATGGCACACAATTTATTGTTGACCTGCATGTTCCATGACTCATGCCAGAGAGAATAAACAAAATATTTAACAAATTTTCTCACATCTATCAAAGGGACAGCTAGATGAAGTATAGCCAATGCAGAGTTAGAAGCTACATCAGCCTTATCATGGCCCTCAAAAACTACGTGACTTGGCATCCAACAGAGTTTGACATCATATTCCCAGTCAGCAAATGAATCTACAATTTAGAAAATTTTGCACGCAACGAGAATTAGCCTCAGCAGTAAATTCGGAGCTGGACCTATGGAGGCTGTAGCTACAACTGTTAAAAAAAATGCAATAACCAACATGTCCTCTCATTTTAGATCCATCCGTTAATACAGGCGTGTAAGAAAAATACTTATAGTGACGTGATGAGAAAAGCTGTTGAAAAATCGTTGGAGTTGTGTCCGATTTCCCAAACAGAGTAAAAGTATCAATAATAAATATCTGAGAATCCTACCAAAGAGGATGTAAAAATAAGTCCGTTTCATTGAAACGGACATCACCTAGGTCTGACAAAAAATGTTTAGATTTAGTTCGAATGAGAAAAAATTTGCAGCTATAAGAGCGAGCTTTATACAATCTCTTTAATGCAGGAGTAATAGCCAAGGAACGTAAAGGATGTTGCCTGTCAGACATAACCTTAGCGTAATAATTAAGAGACAGCTGCATTCGTCTCAAGTCTAAAAGCAATTTATAAATCGCATAAAGACTCAAATCGCATAAAGACTCTGGACGGGTGATGTGCGGAATGCGCCAGGGCACATTCTCAAAGCAGAGTGATGAGCAGTGTCCAGCCTGAGTAACATTAAAGACCAAGCAGATCCAAACACACTTCCTTAGTCAATACGAAATAAAATAAGTGACTGGAAGACTCGAAGCAGTGGCGTGCACCCTATGATGCATTAATTAGAAGGCATCTTGAAGATAATAAGCGATCACTCGTACTTCTTCCTCAAATGTAAAACATGCGGAAGAAAGGTTAACTTTCGGTCGAAAATTATACCCAGAAACTTTATCTCGTTAAGTATAGGGATATGTGTAATATTCATGTAGATTGTAGGATCATTATAGAAGCTGGTCTTCTTGCAAAAATGGATACAATTACTCTTACTAGAAGATAAAGTATCGTCTTTCTCAGCACACCATGCTGCAAGTTTATTAACAATAGTTTGTAGTTGTCCTTTAATTAAACACATGTTTGCACTTTGGCAAAATATTTGAAGACTATCAAAATAAGGCCGGCTATATACAGGAGGAGAGATTTGATGAAGAATCTTACTAATGAATAAGTTAAAAAATAGTGACACTTAAAAAAGAGCCTTGGGATACACCCTATGCTTAAATAAAAGTAACAAATTTTACAAAGTAACAACAAAAAGCAACAAATACGTATTTTAAAGTAACAAAAAGTAACAAATACGGACTTTAAAACACTGGAGGGTAAGAAATTCTATAAGAATATCGGAAGATTACCCCGAAAGCCAAAATCATAAAATGATCGGAGGATTCCATATCACTATGTACGGTCGTATACCATCTCTATGTAGAAGAAGATGTAAACCAGACCCCACAAATACGTTACGAATTTAGGTTTCCAAATATGTAATGTTATCAAGAGAGGAATTCCCTTTACGGAAGCCACAGATTGATATACATATGTATTTATTTTCTTCTAAACATATATCTGAAGGATCCTTACCAGTCTTTAGAATCGGAATCACTATTGTTTCAATCCAAAGAGATAGAAATTCATTTACAGTCCAAATTCAATGCAACAAAAGCAATGAGTTCGATAGGGAGTCTGGACTTAAATGTTAAGCGGGTAATAACTGATTCCATCAGGTCCTGGACTAATGTTATTGGCCTGCTTCAATACTTTTTTCAATTCCAATATCCAAAATTCACAGTTATGAGGTAAAGCTTGCCTCTGGTAGAAACGAATTAGCTTTCACTCAGCTCGACTCTTAGTCCTTAAAAATGAAGGAGCATAAGAGTCGGTGCTTGAGATACTAGCGAAAGTTTCATCAAGGGCATTAGGCAAGGGCATTTCAACAAGGGCACATCAATACTTTCCAATTGTTTAAATAGCGTTCAATCTGCCAAACTGTACACGTAAGTAGGTAGACGTTGTCGTACACTGCTACCTCCAGTCTGGGAGATGACGAGAGAGAAATGATCACTATTATGGAGATTCAACATTGGCAGGATTGAGGAAGTACAAATGGCGAGATCGAGAGAAGAATATGTTTTTGTGTGTACGTGGAAGTATGTCTTCTCGTCAGTATTAATCAGACAGAGACTGTTATCAGAAATTAACCACTCTATCTGACGACCACGAGAATTAATATCATTGCTTCCGTAAAAACTATTATGGCCATTAAAGTCATCGAGTAGCAAATATGATGTATGTAGCTGATACACTAGTGGATCGAGTTCATCTTCATGGATGACGTCTTGTGGTTGCAAATATAAACTACAGACTCTGATCAAGCAAGTTGTATCTATTCTTACAGCTACAGCAGGTAGAGTATTTAATGGTTGAACAGTTCTGGGAAAATCATTGGATGTAATTATGTATACTCCTCCAGACACTGTACCATCGCCACCACAGACTTTTATAAAGCAATTAAACCCACGCATGGAAACACATTTGGAAGATTTCAGAAATTTTTCCTGAAGTGCCAAATATGTGGGGATATGAGATGAAGATAAAGACTTGATGTCATCTAAATGAGAACGTAAACCATGGCAGTTCTAAGGAACAAAGGAAGCTATTGTTAAGTTCTGAAAGCTCCTCTCCTAGAGCTTGAAGGCAGTCATATGTCCATACCTCGAACGACATATTATCATCGGAGGGATGTAGAGATACATTATCAGCCTCCAGAGGTAAGGCTTTGCGGATTTACATTGAGGGCCAAGAGGAACACTCTTTTATAGATTTTAATTTGTAAGTTATGCAGATTTTGATTTGCATGTAGGAGCATTTTTAGAAATCGGAGGTAATTTAGATTTTGGCTTTTGAGTAGATGTTAGAGGTAATTTAACAAGGGGAATTATTCAGGAATCCGGTTGAGTTTAAAGCCACAGATCTTCTGATCCTTGAGATTTTCTAGGATTTCTTCCGTAGGCGTATTCAGCAAATCCCTCGCTGAGATTACTCCCTGAGAAAAATTTAAGTTACGATGAGGCGAGACGGTTACCTGAATGTTTGCCAACTGTTTCATATTGGAGATGATGGATGATATTGTAGCTGATGCAACCTCCACACGTAATTCATCAGATCGTAGTTTTTTTATATTCCTGATTTCCCCCACAGTACCCGATATTCCATTTTTGAATTAGAAAAGGGAAAACATTTTCAATATTTCCCTCTTTTCTTGATATAATTTCACATTTTTATGATCAATTAGATGCTTTCGAGGTAGAAAAGAATAATTTTTATTCTCCCTGTAAATATATGTAACATTTTGGGATTTTATTACACTACCCACCACCGAGTTCAACAAGGGGACGCAAACCAGCTGCACCAGAGCCAGCCAGATCCTTTACGCTCACAGTACATCAATGGGTTGGCCAACACTCTTAACGAGTCATCTAGTAGATGAACCGATCACTTGGACCATAAAGCCGATTGATGTGCTGAGAGCCACAACACACCTCCTGTTTACCGGAAGCAGAAGTCAAAGTAATGTGTTGGTCTTTGGGGGCCTCAATCACCAGGACACTCCTTTCCAGGAATATGGGTCTCGACGAACAACAAACACGTGGGTGATTTAGTCCCCAAGAGAAGCTAATAGCAACAAAGCGGCTACAGTTATTCAAGGGGAGCCCTCAACCTCATCAGAGGCAACCACTATGAGGCAGAAAAGGAAGGAAAAGTAGAAGAGGGGAGATGAGAAAAAAAGAAGGAAAAGGACAGGTCACTGGGGTACCTCCGGAATGTGATACCCTTTTTTAATTAAAGAAAGTGAACCCCTTGAGGAGTTGGCTCTTTAAGAGGAAACTTTATAAATATATATATTTCATGTTATGTTTTCATCAATATATATTATAATCCTCATTCTCAATTTTAATTTTCAAACATAAAGCAAAAATAAAAAAGTTATCTATAGGTATTTGCAGCGTTATCGTCTTCACACTTGAGCTTGTGAAATCCATATAGCATTGCAGTTAAATAATCTTAAGAAGAAGTAATTAAAGTTATATTTTACTTGATCTTTAAGTAAAGAAATCGTGCAAATAATATTTTTGACTTAAGTTAATATGTTCCTTTATTTTATTTGAATTTTAGAAGCATCTCTTCATTTAACTGTCTTCACTCTTTTGTAAAATAGTGATCATAATAACAATGTATCACCTATTTTTTGTAAGCACGTGGAAAGCAACATTTTCAGTGAACAGTCTCTAATATGACACTCTAGAAAAGAAAATGCTTTTGCAACACACTTTAATATTTAAAAAGTTTACAAATTATTTTCCTTTCTGAAATGACTAAGTTATAAAAATTCTAAGGAGTAAAATTCACGAAACTTTGACAGTAGGGATAATATCGGTTTATATATATATATATAACAACTCATCATTTTCTTATAATGCTTTTCAAGAAATATCTGTATCTTTTGTTTTTCCCTAAAATTTTGAAAACCAAACCGAACATAATATTTAATAAAGTTCAGTCATATGTACACTTTCACTCCCCTTCGATCCCCTTTTTATTCTCTTAAGGGACTTGGTAAAATATGTCAAAGAGGAAATCATGTAAATCCCAATCTCAGCTGTACGGATTCAAATTCAGTTTATATTTTGAAAGTTTCAATCACTATATTATCATTGATTTATTCCCATCAACCAATCAAAAAAATAGAAATACCTTTATTCTGCTTAGTTGTTTAACTTCTTTACTTGTTTCTTGTTTTATTTCTTACTTGTTTGTTCTTAACTGTGTTTTTAACACTATCTGACTGTCAAGTCTTAAAAAAAGTCTTAATAGAATTTTTGCATTTAGCAAAATATTTATTCGGTTATTAGGCATGAAATGTCTAGTTATTTCAAGCAACACACTTTCAAATGAATAAATTGAAACATTTTATAGAAGATATTTGTAAATATATTTCTATCTCACTACTTAAAGTTTCGCTTAACGAAATATTACAAAACTGGAAACGTCATCGTTATTAAAAAAATGAAAAAGATAATAATCCAGAAATTCATTTAAGACATTACTGTAACAAGCTTTAGCACACTATTAGTTTAAAACTACTTTTTAAAGTAGCTGCTAATTCCGACAAAAAATATTTATTTTGAAATTAATGCCTAAAGAAGGTAAATTTGCTCGTCTAATCAGTGTAGATGTTGCAAATTTTTTTTTCTAAATACGAATGTATAATTAATGCAAAGTCTTAATGGATGCAAAGAAATAAAAATGAGGAGGAAAAGAGTTAACATTTCGTCTTGTCCAAGTGCTAAATATCATTAATATTTGTCCTGTTGAATAGAACGTATGCAAAACTTAATTTCATCATTAATTTTGATTTGCCTCTTCCATTAAGCATCATATTAAAATCCATTCCTCCAAGTGTTTTCTAAACTGGCCATCTCTAACATTTGTCTGATCTCTGAAATGGGTAATTATTACCATTATTATCAATTGGGTAATAATTAAAATTAGCATCAACATCACTTGTATCAAAATACCTTTAAACTTTTAACAAGCTGCTTAACAATTGCTAAATTCTAATCAGACATAATCAATAATAGAACATCAGATATAAAAACGAAACGTATTTAACAACGCAGATATTTTTTGTTTTGATATCTGATGACCTATCTAAAGAAAAAAATTCAAATAATAAAAAAATTTTATAATAGTAAAATTCAAAGTTTTATTTTGACTCAGAAAATATCATTTCTATTTCTAAATGAATATTTGCTTGAGCCTTATAACAAAAAATATTTCTTTTCTTTTGCAATTGTAACAGTAAAGTGTGTAATGAGATTTTTTGAATGGCAACTAAAAAAATACACATACCTGATTCATATTTTTGGGATATTTTAAGCATAATTTCATTTTAATGTTTGAAAAACATTATTTGTGTCATATTTTTATCTAGTTTACCCAAAAATTATCTTTATACAATTATTTCTATATTAAAATTGATTCTCTTAAAAAAAAAGGCAATTATATGTAGATACGTATAATTACCCTTCTTGCTCAACGATCTACAAATTTATAATTTTTTATTTGTTAACAGTTATTGATTTAATAATTTTTCAGCTTCATTAATCTTAGTGCTAAGCTTTGCAAAGTACTGGATATGATTTCCGCCATACTTCAGTCACTAAAAGTTAGAAAACATGAATCAATTAAATATTTAATTAAAGAAATGCTCCATTGACTGTTTCACAAATGAACTCTTTTTTCTCTTAAAGTTGATTATCCTTAAAATCAAGATATTTTTTAATAATGAAGTAGATGTTTCCTTGTATTATAAAGATTTCAAAATCGGTAATTTTTTTGTTTGTTGCCTGCTTAAATTGATGTTTCAATTAGTTATCGACAGTAAGGTAATTCGCTTGAACAATATTTATACATGACTAATTGCTCAAATTTACAATTTATATTTTAATAGATTTACTTAGTTCATGTCATATAAATCTTCTGTATTTGCAATTATAAGATATATATTCATTATTTTAGAATCTTGTTGTATATTTAATAATGTATTATGTACTACAAAAATGCATAGTGTTTTGTGTGTAGTAGATATTTTTTGTAACAAGGAATAATTCTACTGAAACCTAAACTTTAAAGCGGATTTCGAATAACTTGGGCTTCCAGTGTATTTACAGTACAAAATATTTCAGTGTGAAAGGTAAAAAGTTCTATCCCAGTTGCTCTTGAACAACGGGAGACGGATGCTACACTTTTGTCTTCTGCATGCATTTTTGTCTGGGTGGTCTTTTATAATTTTCCAGAATTCCTCTTTGGGACACATGAATATGAGCTACTATTTATAAAATCCCCTCCAAAAATGTCTCATAACAGTCAAGATAGTAAAAATTCTTTACAAAAGCTTTTGGTAGTTAAGTTTTTTACTACGTGGTAAATAACCATTTATGCTCTCACCTCCTTTTTCGGTGGGGAGAATCTGAGATTCAAAAACATACGTTGTAAAACAGCGAGAGATGTGAGTTCTATTTTCTCTCTGCATGACATCATTCTCGATGGGTGAGTGGCATTTTTTTGATTTTTTTCTCTTGGCACACAAAAATGCATTCACAACCCATGAAAACTCCGTCTGGAAATCAGTAATACCAGATGGATGTTAAATTGTTTTTCAACAGTTAAACTGTCAACTATGTGGCATTAAAAATACCAACTATGGACTCACCGATTCCTAGAGGTAAGATTTTTGGAATGGAAGGTCTCAGAATCGATCTTAGCTATTGTTGAGCAAATTCACTGTTCTCAGCAATCACATCTGTAGTTGATTGGTAGTTTCCTAAATTTCTTCCTATGATACACGTGAATGTGGTATATTTCATAAGAACAATTCTTTTGGAAAGGCATACGGGGTAGATGTTCAAATATCTTGCAACAGCTTTCACCCTTAAGGCTGTTCATTTGGCGGTTTTAAAACATCATTATACTAGGTGGTATTACGAGCCTGATCTGTATTACACAGATGTTTAAATCATTGATTATTCAGTTATCAACTCGATTGATATGAAATAAAAGTAAACTGTAAATATTAATCTCTGATTATCATATACAAATATTAAACAAAGTAGAAATTAATTCAGCTGTAATCTTTACATCTATGGTTTCAGATAAATTAATTAAAATTTTTGCTGATTAAAAATTAGTTTCCTTTCTCGTAATCTAATATTATCCTACTGCTCAAATTAAAAAAGTTCTTCAAAATGTCTGATCTTTAAAAATTACAAAATGATATTAATTATTAAACTATTTAAACATTTTTGAAATAGAATAAAAAAATAGTCTTCTTAAAAAAGTGTGATTGAAATTTAACTCTTTTAAAAGCGTGATTGAAAACTCAACTCTTAAAAGTTTAAATAAATGAATAAAAAAAATAGTTTGTGTGTGTGAGGGCAAACATGAAAAAGAAACTTCAATGGATGTTTCAATGGAAGTATTACAATTTATTTACGTATGCTTATAAATTAAAAGTACTTATTAATTCTTGGTAAAAGGACTGCATATTCATATATGATTAAATAACGCAAAATATTTTTTAAATAAAGAAAAATATTTTTTCTCTTTCCAGGCTTGATAGAACCTTCAATATATGATCAGTTTTAAAAGCAAACATTTTCTAAAAATAAACATTTAGTCCGCATTTATAAATACTTCATCTACTTTGTAAGGCTTTTTATTCAATTATATCAGTCCTTAAAAACTTACTTTTGTTATGCACTAAAGGAAAATAAGCAAATTCTCCCCAAATTTTCGCGTATAAATAAAGAACTTGGGCAGCACTACTCAATACTAAAAGTTTGTAAGCCAGCAGTGGTAACACGCTGAATATAAACACGCCAACAATCTGAAGGAGCAGCATTGTACTCGTTGGCGACATCTGTGATGTTTGAATGTTTTTCACGTCTTATTTTCTTATATTAATAAATATGTTATTAAGTTTAAATAACTCGTTGTAAGTAACATACACGCAACCTCAAACTGATAAGAAGAATAGACTAATAATAAGAAAAATAAACTTAGTATTATCATTTATATTCTTACATATTTTTTTATTTGAATATAAACTTTTTTGTATTAAAAATTTGTTAGAGAAATGAATATGCCAAGAATTTTTCCTTGGGTAGGATCCATGATCATTTTTGGAAAACGAAATGCTTCAGCTAGTTTCGAAAACGCTTAAAAAATTCAATTTCTGCAGACTATATCCATGTTGTTCCAACACATGAGTATCGCAACTAATGTGCATAGTCAGATTCTTCTTATTTTGGTTTCGAGACATACTATCAAACTTCGTTCTATTGATTTTGGGCCTTCTGACAAAAATAAAATAAAAAATTGCTCTTCCTTTCTCAAAATAATTATTATTGAAAATTATAATTCTTGTCATGTCAATTTTGCGTATGATGAACCAATTTTAAAGTTCAGAAATTTAATTTGGTTGTTACTCAACTTCTGGTGTGTTCTGAAACCCATTTGAATATAGAGAAAATATATAATCATTATTGCTCCTACTGCCAAAAATATTTTTTTTTACCTTTCACATACTACTGCTGCCATCTATTGATAAACTTTTAAATCTTAATTGAAAAAAAAGCTGATTTAAATGGAACACCAAATGAAAAGAAATTTTATGCACAAAATAAATGTAATTTAAATCTAGTTTTATTAGTTACATGACTTCAACTAGAGTATGAAATAAATAATTCAATGAATAGGAACAATTTTAATTTAGACTGGATTTAAATTTTAAATAACTCATTGTGAATATTTAACTGATAAGCTCAATGTCTTAAACCAATCTTAATATTAAAAATATTGAATAATCAAGAATATAAATTTCAATAATATATACATTCCAATTGCATTAAGATTCTGGAGCAACAAAAAGCTTTATCAAATAATTTACTACTGTTAAAGAATTTAAGGAAAATTTAATCATGCCATTTTTTCACACTTTTATTGATATAAATTTTCACATGTGTCGTAAAAACAAGCATAAAAGTCAAAAAAAAATTGTCTTATAATTTTTCAATTTATAGGAGTTAACTATGTAAGATGAGTGAATATAATTGGAATTAATAAATTCATGTGTTTCCTATAAAATATTTATCAAAATGTATTTTTTATTTAATTGATTGATACAGTAATATCATACTTTCTTATCATCTTGGACAAACTTCAAGATTTTCAGCAAGCATAGTAATATGTCTTTAATAAGTTTTGCATTTTCATACTTTTGACTAAACTAGCTGAAATTCATTTTGACTTAAATCATTGATTCATTAGAAAAATTCATTCATTCATTCAAAAAAACATATTCATTAGAAAAATAATCTTTCTATTTGAACATATAACTTAATATAATATATTGAAGCCTTGAATTATGAGATGAGAAAACAAAATTTAGTTAATATTTAGTGCATCAATTTGTTTCTCAATAAAATTAACATTTATGAGTATATAAAAAAAAAACAATTCATAACACCCCTTTTTATAAGGATAGATCCAAGAAATCTGTAATTTTTCTGCCAAAAAACTTTCTATTCTTTACTGAATTTTTATAAAGTGAATATATTATATTATTTCTCATATTATTAATATTTGCTATTGCATATCGATTGATTTTTCTTATTGGTTATAGTGTATTTAATATCAGACTGTATTTATTTGAAAAAAGTTAAGAGTATCTGCTCTTGTGATAAATATAAAAACTGACTAAAAAATGAAAAATTAATATGAAAGCCAAGAAAAGGAGAAAAGTCTAATACAAATGTTCTTCGAAAATAAAAGATAGACTTTGATATTATTTATATCCGTCATGTAACATTATTTATACTATTTTGCTCAAAAATCGACAATGTAATTGAAAACTCGAAAAAACAAAGGATGGGAAAAGAAGAAAATTACGAAAATATGCCTTAGAGGCAAAAATCTTCTTCAAAATTTTAAGTCTAATAATGCCTAAAATTGCCAAAAATTTCATTAGCCACGTTTTCGAACTAAGTAATCAGTTGCTAATGTTTCCATAATACAGCAACTTATATTTTATTTTCTTCAAATGTTTCTTAAAGAATTGTCTTTGTGTAAGTAGAAATTGAAGCAAATTTTGAGAGTAAAAATATTTTGCTCATTTAATAAAATTATATGCATATAGTAAACTCAGATAAGTCTAAGCCACTATTTTTGGTTCTATCTGATTATACTTAGTAAAAAATTTTCAAGTAGAACTTAGAAATTTCCTATTTCCCTCTATGGTACTGAAGACTGTTTTGTTTTATTTACAATGCAAAAGTTGTTAAATCGATCAGAGAAATTTTTAGAAACTAACAAATTCATTAACATCTTGGGGTACCGAAAACAGATTGAACCATCATTAGAAATTGTAATCATATACATGAATATAATAATTTATTTATAATAATCTTATCTATATTGGTATCTTAAGATGAGAAAATATAAATGGGGCTACATATACAACGATTAATTAATGTATGTAAAATAAAAAAGTGCTTGTAACATTCGTTATATGCTATATAAATAAAAGATTTTTTCCTTAGCATTTTCTTGGAAATTCTTATTCATGAAAGTCAATTCACTTTGTTTTCTTGGATGTCAAATCTTGTTTTGTGAAATTTGTTACTTACAGCTCTTCTGTTATCATAGAAAACAAGAAGTTTTATCAAGACTAATTTGATATAAGTAAATTTCTTAGAAGTGGCAGTAATTGTCGACAGAATACCTATTACACAGTATTCCCTTACAATAGTAAAAACCCTTCTAGTTTGTTCCATTGCAAACAAAGTGACAACTGCAATGAATTAACGATTTTCTCTAAAATTTGACAAAGGATCTTTTTCAAATTTTCATTGATATCAATTTGATATAGATTTGCCATTTTGGAAGAATTGCATTTCTTTCCAGTTGATCAAAATAAATTATTTGGTATTCCAAGAGGAGTGACAAAGAACGAAACTGAAATTCATTGGGAATTTACCAGTTACACAACAGGACGCACAGGCTTTCTGAAATGTACTCCTTCTTAAGTGCAAATCGCTTTGTTTTCATAGTAATCTAACATCTTCCTCATAAAATTTTGCTTGGTGCTTCACCATTTCTAGAAAATTATACAGCTATTTTCGGATAATGAAAAGCATCACGTTTACTTTCATTTTACAAACATTCTGTTGAGAACGATGGTATTGAACTCGGAGTCTGCTATCTCCTCTCGATGTGAACTAGATGTTAGCAAGTTATAAGAATTTATATTGTCCCAAATTATATTTCCACACAAAATCGACGCCTCACAGCCACAGGAAGAAAGTATTATGATCTGTTGGTATAGATATAAAAATACATGGAATTAGGGTAATGATGAGATTTCGGGAATTACTGTACTGTATAACATTCTGTAGTGTAAATTTTCAAACGAAATCAGAATGGGTGATCACTTACAACTTTTTATTCAACTCCTGCTTGTTACAAAATCAATGCATGCGAGTAAAATTTCATGCAAAATCGTTGCTTTTATGAATCGAAAATACAATTATCTAGTAACAAAAATGAAAAAAATATCTTTAATCAACTCAATAATTATGGGATTATATTTCGAATTTTCGGAAAATATTGAGAATTTAGGGAAAATGCTCCTTCATTCTTCTACTTATTTTTTTATTTAATATATATTTTCATCAAATATAAAAATGAATCTAATAGAGTAATTTGTCTCTAAATTTCGATATTATTAATTTGTGCAGCAATAATCTCTATATAAAGTAACAAAATTTTAATATGTATGTTTCTTAACAGTTTTAGTCAGTCAATGTATTATTTTTTAAAAACAAAATACTTATTTTTTCAATGGAATAGGGTATCATTGTACTTAATGAGAGTTAAATATATTCACTAAGACTTATATATATATATATATATATATATATATATATATATATATATATATATGAAACACA